>PVHY01002184.1:0-133450 GCA_004024945.1 Uropsilus gracilis | reverse complement strand
AATTACCATTTGACCCAGCAGTCGCACTTCTGGGAATCTACCCAAAGGAGACCTCAATGTGGGTACAAAAGGACACCTGTGCTCGGATGTTTATTGCAGCACTATTTATAATTGCAAGGACATGGAAACAACCCAAATGCCCCAGAACAGATGACTGGATGAAAAAGATGTGGTACATATACACAATGGAGTATTACTCGTCAATTAAAAATGACAAATTTGATGAATTTATGGAAACCTGGATGTACCTAGAAGAAATCATTCTAGCAGAAACGAGTCAGATAGAAAGGGACAGAAACCAAATGGTTTCACTAATATATGGTCAACCAAATGAAACTGCACAAGGGGAGAATGGGGACCAGCTGGAGCGGGTGAGAAGGGGAGGTGGTGGGTGACCCCCAGGGACTGAAATGATGTGAAATATATATATAAATAAAAAATTATTAAAAAAATAAAGATCAAGATGCAGAAGAATTATCTTTTATAAACATCCAGTAAATAAGCATGGCAGTCAAGGTCCCATCAACTCTGGTTTTCATCTGTCTTCTCATTTCATTTTATCAGTTACTCCTCCACTCCCTCAATCACTAGACACATTTTCTCTATATTGAAAAGCCTGAATGATCCCCTTCTCTGAGTGTGCAAAGGTTTTAGGTCTTCATACTTTTGCAGATACCTTTGCCTGTGCTGGGGATATCTCCTTCCTATTTCCACCTCTGAAATTCAGAATAATGTGATGGTATAATTCCACACATGCTCTCTCCATAAAACATGAGGCTTGGAGAGAAGGAACTTGTCTTAACAATTTCTACATCTTCAGAACACAGTCAGTTGTTGTCATAGTATGTCATTTACATATAGGGTATTGGTATTCAATAGACTTTCTAGGCTGATGGGACTAGGCTCTGTGCCATCCAAGCTAACTGTTACAGGCTGTCTGTGACTGCCCAGCTTCTGAAGTATGGTTAATGCAGCTGAGGAACTTTATGGCAAATTGTAGTTGATCTGAATAGTGAATGTGACCAATGGTGACTCCTTGAAGGTAGCATGGATATACATACTGATGGAAGAATGGTCAGACGTGATGATAAGAAATGGTTCCCAGATTCCATGACAAAGGGGCTACTATACAATAAAAGGGAAAGACATTGAATATAGAAGAGAACACCTTACTTGACTTCCATGTTTATCTGATACTCCTTGTGGTTTTATAGTTCTGTGGTGTACCTGGATACTTAAAGATGTTAGCATCAAGAAACTATACATTCTCTGACTTGCTTTGCAAGTGGTTTGACATGTTCTGTACTGTTGGTGCCTGTCAAAAAAAATCCTTTCTTGAAAGTACCAAGAGGGTTTTGGGAAGTGAATCAGATAGAGAGGAGGGAATGAGTTGCTTAAAGTTGGCTGAGGGAGGCATCATAATCCAAGGTCCCTCTCCTGGGTGGAGTCTTCTTGCCTTTGGCACAAAGGCACAAAGGCCTTTCATCCTCCTGCAAGGCCAGGGAAGGTATAGGGCAGCCAGGGAGACAGAGCATGTCTGGGTCGGGGAAGACAAAGAACAGTGCCAGGTCACCAGTTGGAACAAACTGAAACCCCACACAGCTGGAGGTCATGCTACATGCTTTCCAGATGCCTTCCTGGAATGAGTTCCTGTTATATCTCTGTGAGGAGGTGTTTGGAATAGATGTGAAATCAACATAGCAACATAGTCATGTCACTGGACTCTAGGACCAGAGCATTCATGCTGGGGAGAAACTCAGTAGTTATCACCCAGAGGGGTTCTTACAATCTCTTAAGACCTTTGAACTCCCTGAAATGTAGGTAAACAACATAAATCTAAGTATTTTTTTTCCAGAAAGGTTCAGAACATTCATACAATTTTCAATGAAATGTATAAATCAAACAAGATTCTAAACCCTGCTCTATTTCTTATCCTACTTACCATGTCACATTTGTAGAATATCAATTTAACATCAAGGACCTTTCTCAGATCATACAGACTTAGAAGAAGAGGTCAAGGATGGAAGAGGAGATAAGCTTTCTTATACCGACTTATTAAAACCATATCCCATTTGCCCCAATTATCATCTAGAGATCTGGAAGTTATTTTTTTTCAGCCAATATTTGCCCATCATGTCAATGGCAGTCTTTATTTCTCCAATATTTGCAGGCTATCAGGAGAAGATTTGTTATGCCTGACTGACTATCAAAGCTAATGGTATCACCATGATTTTCAGTTACCATTGAATCCTATAGAATGGAAACAAATGATTTGTGCATTCTCAATTGACCAAATATTTGGGGATTGGATAAATTACATTTTCTACAGGTATATGTACATCTTAACATAAATGTGGATGCTGTTGGAATAAACCAAACAAAATCTTCTTTAAAATTCATTCATTTGAAACGAAGAGCAATCAGTAAAATCACCACCACTGGAGTTCTGAGATGGGAAAGCACCTGATGCCACAGAGGTCTCAGACTCTCAAAAATATGAACCACAAACATACCTGCATGTGTTTCTCTGGTTTGGCAATTCTGAGAAACAAAAGAAATTTTAATTCATATTTTGCTAATAAAACTGACTTTAAGTGCTTTCTCTAATCTTTAATTCAAATTAAGTCATTCTCACTTATGAAAACAAGGCCCCCATCATTCCAGGTAGTCCATGATGCTGCCAGGGACCCTCAACATTCTGATGCTGGTGCATTTTGGAAAAGTGTGTGAGTCACTGGTTGTTAGGATGGAGGTTAGGGGGGAGGGACACACACCCTCACAATTATTGGACTCATTTCTGGGCAGATGGGTCAGGGTTAGAATATCTTCATTAAACTTAGGGATGACCAGGACAGCCATGGGTTATGATGGAAAAGTGGGCTGGGGCTGATTTGCTCACATGCTGTCAACCAAGTGATAGACACAAGGTCCCAGTGGGAAACAAATGGGCAGTGGAATTTTGCCTGGTTTCCTTATAATGAAGGGACTATTTATTAGTGCCCTCTGTTCAGTTTATTCTCGTAGGGCTTTTTTGATATTTATAAATAAATAAAAAACAATTGGGGGATCCTACAGTCAAGACAGTGGAAACATACACTGGACCTTGCCATTTTTTTCACATCAGAGATAAACCTTCATAGAATTTTAGGCCAAGAAAGATCTGCAGGAACAGGAACACACTCCATGCCATGTTCTGGGGAGACGGATCATGCTCTCATGGTTGTCACATTCTTGAAGAATGCTTCCCATTGCCCCTTCTCCTGAGACATTTCCACAAAGATTATTTATTCAGAACTGTCCACAAGCATCCCAAGTGGCATGCAGAGCCTGAGGGCAGCCTTTTGCCTAAGTAGCTCAAAAGTAGAGGGAAGCTGACCCCATTATTTCTCTAGGAAGCATGTACATCAGCTCCCCTGTAGTGAAAACATATCAAATCTGGGTAGGTTCTTTGAACATTCTAGCAGTTACACAGACATACTAGGTAGTGAATGGAGAAAGTACAGAGCTAAAGCCAGGGCCGGGGTGACTGGAGGCAGGTGAGCCCCACAGTCCCTAGGAATCTTCACACTCTTTCCCTGACCTTTTTGTCTCATGCTTCCTCATTTTATGCTCCCCTCCAAGGTGACATTGCCCTTTTATCCTTTCCTCCCAGGCCCAGGTAAGCTCACTCACACATGTGCACACCCAAAGGGCCACGCACACACAATCATGGGGAAGGCATAACACCACAGGGACTGGTTGTAGAGGTTAATAGTGGAAAAAGCTGGACCAACTTATTGACCCTACATGCACACACAGGGTTGCTCTCTCTTCAGGGCTCTCATGCCAGGCTGAATGTACTGCAGGGAAGCATCTTGGTGGTTTGCTGTTACCAGAAGCCCACGCACTCCAGAAATTCAGTGGAGAAGCCCTCACATTCAAGTTTATTAATAGAATTAAATGTTTCCAATGTGCCAGCACCTGATAGCCCTAACTCAGCAAGGCCCACCTGTCCAGTTTCTCCTGTTCTTCCAGTTACTTAAGACTCAGGGTTCTTTGATCACCATCTGTAATTTCTCTGTCATTTTAGTTAAAGATATTTTTCTCATTTGGTTGAAGATTTTTATTCATTTTTTAGTCATTTTAGTTGAAGATTTTTTTCTACCATGTTATCACCCACCACCACATTTAAAATTCCTTCAGTTGTCCATCCCTTATCATAAACACCTTTTCAGAACTTCTCTAGAAAAAGTTTGGATAGTGATTCACGGGTCATAATCTTGGGAGATATACTGATATTACCCAAGCGAGGAAAGACAATGGCAGATAAAGAAAATTCTGTCACCCTACTTTGACATTTTTAGGGAGGATACGCTCTTTGGGAGTTGAGTTCCAGGTGGGAGTAGCTACCAGGATCCTACATGGTTGGAAAAGAAAGTGGGAGCTGAAGACTGACAGCACTCGCTTTCCTGGATTTTTCTGTTAAGATTTCATGCCTTTCTAGCTGCTAATTAAAGACACTGGTGACAGACAGCTTCTGACTCCATCCCTTTCCAGCGCAGGGCTACATAAGACCTTGTACCTTGGATGTGTACCCTGGATGTGACACGCCCTTGGACTACTGTGCTCCTGTTAAGGGGTGGGGGCAGGAAGCTTACAAGGTTTATCAAAATTCCTGAGAAAAAGACTGGCTTTGGGGGTCTGGTATGATGGTTTGGATGAAAAGATGTGATTGAAGAATGTTATAAATGCCAGTAAAATCTGGAGATGAAACTTCACAGACACCTTTGAGCAGGACACCTGGGTTGATAACAGGCATCTCATCAGCAGAGGTCTTCCCCTGGAACAGCCCGGATGAGAGTTCACAGCAGTCCGACTGCTTTTCCCCACAGGATATGGAGAATTTTTAAAAATGTGGATTGAACTTTTGAAGACAGTAGTTCTCACTGTTGGTTTTATGATGGGTGATTACTTTAGTTAGTATTTCGTGAACACCTGCTCTAAATGAGTCAGGAACACAAATGTGAAAACAGATTTAATTTTGAAGGTGAGGACCACTTCAAAGCAAAAATGGTCACTGGGCTAAAAGAATCTTCCAGAATGAAATCCCTGAAAATAAAGAAAAAATAGGCCAGAAAAAATTGTTATGCAGAGAGACATTTTTTAGTTTCTGGAAAGAAATTGTTTCTGTAGAGATGCTAGCAGGTGAGAAAACACAAAGCAAATGGGAATTTAATGGTTGAATTTCCTCATTTTGCAATGAAGGAAACAGGTTCAAAGGTGGTAAGGGACTTTTCTAAAGCAGCAAAGTGATGAGACTAACTTTAACTTCTTAATTCTAAGCTCAATCTTGCCCCCTTCCCTCCCTGCCTGTTTTCCTATTTCCTTCCTGAACTTGTCTCGACAACCCTTAGCTCAGTTCTCTGAAGCTCTTGAGAGATCAGGGCAGAGCATACTGAATGCAATTGGACTTCTTGCTCCTCGAGTGGTGTTGAGAATTGTTCCTGATGGGGCAGCAAGCAATGATAGCGGGAACAAGGCTTCTAGATGACTAAAGCATTTCTGTCAAATCTGGTCATGTTCTCTGAGGGTTGCATTTCCATGTCTTTTTTTTTTTTTTTTTCATAGCAATAATAACAGAACTGGGTTTGCTCTTTTTCTCCATGACTCCACCTGGCAGGGACTCTCCCCACACATTATAGGAATAGAACAGGGCAGACCCTCCCGTGTGATGTGCCCTGTGGACTGATGCATGTGTCTTGATGCCCCTGTGAACCACACGGGCATGTGATATGAAGGCTATGCTGCTTCAGGCAACCCTGAGACAAGCTCACTGGAGAGAACACAAAATCCTAGGGGAAAGGGTAGAGGGAAAGAATGATTTAATGCAGTACCAGGGTTTTTTATGTCAGGGCAAGTAAATAAGGGTAACTCTTTTTATAAAAGAGACTGTTTTTTCTTGAATTGCTTGTCATAGGATTTTATTGCAGTGGACCCTGAGATAAAACTCTTCTATTAAGAAGAAAAGGGATTGATAATGCTATTAGTTGTTAACCTTGGTGGGTACTTTTGGGTTTTTATCCTGAAGCCCAGCTTTTCACTAAAAAGCTGGTTAATGAGTGTGCATATATGGAATCAGCAGACTTCATAGCCACTACCTATTCTTCTCAACATTCTGTTCTCATACTTATGCACATAGGGTTTTGTTTGTCTTCTGCCTCAATACTTTTGCTCACTGTGAGGTTTAACAGAGTTATAAGCTAGACAAAGAGCTATAATCCAAGACAAAAGGTGAGCAAATAGGGAATGCTAACAAAGACAACTCTTTGGGGCTCATGCTAAGAACCCTTCTTGGATTAGAAGTCTTTAATGGGTTACTGCAGTCCCGACCTAGACACCCTCAGTTCCTTGGATGTCTGCACACACCCTGGTCCTACAAGCAAGTCTTTAACATACCTGAATTTTGTAGGATTCTCTTCTACATGAACCAAGAAAACTTGTCATGTTCCCATTTATGTGCTGCCCCTTATTTTATCAGGACCCCTGATAATTCTGGCAATTATGGACTGCCTCAGAATGAGACTTTCTTCTGGACTAGGCTCAGGACAACTTTATGGATGGCCTTTAGAATTTTCATACTGGGGAATGATGGAATTCACAAGTTGGGAATACCAGGGTCCTAACAAAGTTACGTCAACAAAGGATGGTATTGAATTTCATTTGCAGATATGTGTTTCCTGAAATAGGGGTAGATACTAGAAATAGACAGAACCAGATAGTCCTCTTGAAGAGGCCCACACTGTGGTGGGAATGCAGGCCTAAAACAGTCACAAACTGGAGGGGTGCATGACAGGTGTGCATGACTCAAGGGTAGCATAGAGGCAATGTCATTGTTTGCATGAGTTGTCTGATGAGACCCGAGTCCTGCTGTAGAGAATGACTACGATTTATCAAACTGGAAGGGAATACAAAAATTCAGACAAAAACCATAGAATATAAAACACCACAGAAATGGACCTAATAACTAATTGACTGCTCTAACTCTGGTGGGATAATATGCTAATTTCATTTCCCTTTAAAACCATTGTCATTTTCCCTTCACTTGTTGAATTTGTTTGTTTTGAGAAATAAAGAGATATATAGGAAGGGAAGAAAGAAGAGAAGGAAAGGAGGGGAGGGAGAGAGGGAGTGACAATTTGTATTATCACTGGGTGGAAAAACACCCCGTTCCTACTCACTGATAGATACATTTTTATAAACATCATCTACCTTCCTACTGCTGACATTGTGAAGTTTACCTGGAATGGAACATTCTGCATTGAGTCTCGATAGCCAGCCTGCTGAGCAGAGCAGGGCTTCATGAACCATGGGCAGCCAGATTAGCAGCCCTCCTTTCTGTGCTCTCCAGGCTGGTGAAACACACACGTCACAGTGACGTTCAGCACTGGAGCAGTATGGAAGCCCTCTGCTCCCAGATCCCAGTTCTCAAATTACGCTTGACTCCCAGAACCCCTGGCAACAGTCCACAAAGGGCTCTCCCTGAAGGAGAAGCCCCTGGATGACACGTCACGAATGGCAAGTGAAGGAGGACCAAGGCAGGAGCAGGCTTCGTCCTTGATCTTGGCTCTGATGATGCTTCTGGGGAGGATGTCTGTCCAGGGCTGCTGGATGCTGTGTCGAAGATCAGATTCAAAGCATCAGCTTAAAGTCAACTGCAGGTGTGGGTACCCCCCTTCCTGCACCCCCAGACTTCAGGAGAGACTGGGCTTTTTGAGAAAGGCCTAATGAAAAAGATCAAGCTCGCGCAGAAGCCCTGCTGTGTAGGAGAACTGCTTCCAAGAGGCGATTCATTTTTAGTTTAACAACTGTGCATTTGGTCCCCACACAATTTATCTTCATGCACAATCATATACCTGTGTGCCAGATGTACACAGCTGTATGTGAGCAACTGATGATCTATCTAGATCTCAGGCCAAGTGCCTGTTTCTTTAAATTAGGGTAGGCTGGGATTTGGGCCGTGTGAAAGTTTCATTTTGAAACCAGAAACCAAGCAAGCACTGGTCACAAGGGCAGTTGAACCTAGCATGATGATGAACCAAGGTTGAATTAACTTTTCCAGGACCCCCCAGAACCTCTTCGTTCCCAATCCCTGAAATTCAGCTATGCTCTGGGCCTGCAGAAGTTGGGCTATCTGGAGAGTATGTTGTGCCAAAGTGTGCGGCCCTTGGAATTGCTGTGGGGAGATTGTGAAACCTCTGCCCGACCCTCGGGAACACTTGGAGCAGAATAGAACTTGACATTTTCAGTTTGTGTTTCAGTTTTCACCCTCTGGACTCAGAAGAAGCAAGACCACAAAATGTTCAATGCCGCCTGTCACCCCAGCAGCTGGGGAACTGTCACGGAAATGCAGCGATGGGAGAAATGAGGGGATCTTTCACTCTCTCAGTACTCCTCTGCATGCACCAGGACCAGACACTAGTACATGGCATCTCCTCTTCAGTCTCTCCTGTGATGACCAAAGGCTGTCGGCACGGAGATAGAGCCATCATTCTGGCATTGAAGCCAGGCCAGTGGGTGTCAGTTAATGTTGCCGTGTGCTATGTGGAGGTGAAGCGCCTGACGTGTAATCCATGTCCCACATTGTCCCATTTTCTGGAAAACTTTTTATACACCAGATGCTATGCATACAGAAGTCTCCTATTGCTGATTGTGGTTCCACAAGGCCTGGTTATTCCCATCTCAAAAAGAGGAAAATTGATTCTTGGTGACATTACAGAACTGACCCCCACTTCCTATGTGGTGGAACAAGGACTAATATTCTGTTGGATCCAAATGCTATCAGATGCATTTCAAATCATTTCTGTCTGTCATGCTGTTGCTGATGCTCCTTCTTCCTCTTTGCTGGATCAGACCCCAAGAAAAGTGTGGATTTGCAACTCCTGGCTCCTGGGTCAAACTGTTTAATACGGATCTGGATGGAGACCTGCAGAGTGACCTCTCAGTGGTCCCACTTCCCAGTTCCATGCTGGCCCTCATGGGGGCAGACACTGATAAATCAGCCCCCATACACAAGCTCAGTTTGAATTTCAGCAAAATTCTCTAGGAACAATAACCAGATGCAATTCCACTCACATTGTGTCCACATAAGGAATCTATTCCAAGAGAAGTCAGAGGATGCACTGTGCTTCTCAGTCAGATAAATGGCTTTTAATCTTCCCTGGGCTGCATTTAAAGCTCAAAGAAGAAATAACAGCTAGATTAATTTTCGAGTTCAGACTTTGAATCCGGTCTCAGGAAGAATGCACATCTAATTTAGTCTTATAATGATGACCCCATAGGTCAGCAATCACTCTAGGATAGTGGCTCCTTCTACACACCTGCTGTTCTCAGGATAATTTCCTCTTTTCAGGTTCAAGGGTTATTTCAGACTTTGCTTTCTTACAAGCTACTTAGAAGAGCCAGACCACCATCCTGGGAGTAAATCAGAATCCTCCAGGAATGACATCATTTATTTTTCGACAAAGATTAATTTAATTTGGTTTAGTTTAACAAGAGTGCATGATCATAGAATTGATAACCAAATGGAGGCTTTGGCGTAATTTTAGTCCTGTTTTAGCTCTCTTCCAGTGAGAGAAACAGAGACTCTCAATGGTAATTGGTATATCACTTCTCCAAGGGGGAGAAAAGGGGTAGATTTTCAATTTTCTTAAACCTAAAACTTAAAATCCACATATAATAATAAACAAGTGGTTTAAGGCATTTTATGTCATGAATGTGCTGCCATTATTTAGTTATGAATTTTCAGGTTCAGGAATCATGCTAAAACCCAAGGGTCATTATGGAATGTCTGTATATTTGATTTCCAAAGCTCCAGATCAGTTTTAATGTGTTCAGTGTTATACTACTGCACTCCCAGGCTATTTCTCTATCCTCAGAGACATGTCCTAATAACAGGCCTCCATGTCTTCTGCTTAGTGAAAAGTGTGAATAATAGCTCCAAAAAGACTATATATAAATATATATCTAATATATAGTGTATATATTATATATGTATATAACACACATATATGCGTAAATTTTAACACTAACATGTGTTCCCACATGACCAAATGATTGAACCCAATACAGTTAACAACTTAGGAAGGGATTCATTGAATTTTCCAGGTCTCTTCATGGCCAGAGTTACTTTATAAGGAGACCCTAAATGTGGAATAATCAACATGTTAAAGTAATCTGGATGTTTATGATTTGATAACTCTTTGGTGCATTGTTTAACAACATGTTTTCAATTTACTTTCCTTCAAATAGCTCCAAATAACCCTGTGATTTTGGATGATTGATTATGGGAATGCTGCTTTTACTGTACATCCAAGGTAATTTTAAAATTACATCTTCTTTTCATTGTTAAGGGTAAAATCATTTGCAGGTCTTGACATGATTTATCAGAGAAAGGAGGACAAAGGGTCAGTCTTGGCCTGATTCTATTAGAATATTATTATATGAGCCCAGAAGTCAAACATCAGACTTCGTGGAAGCTGGGTTCTAGTCCCAAAATGTTTAACAATCTGTTCTGTGGCCTTAGAAAAGTAATTAGCCCCTTGTGACTCACTTTCCATATAAAAACCAAAAAATAACTGGGATAAAACCTCCTTCCCCTAGAGATTCTGATTCAGTATAGCCAGAGCAAGTCAAGAATTCCATATTTTCTACTAAGAAGCTGAGGTTAATACTCAGAAAAGTTAAAAACACTGGGTTAAATGATTTCAAGTCCAAGACTAAAGTTTAACAACCATAAAACCAAGTTTTTCTGTACTCTCGACATTTTCTTTTCAATATTCCCATCTTATTTTGTAATATCCTTTAACTATCTTGCTAATGTATATTTCTCTCAGAGGTGGTGCTCGATTTTTATACAGGTCATCTGTTTAATCCTCCTAAGAACCTTGTATTACCCAAATGTTGATCATGGTTCAATCCTACCTGCTACAACAAACTCCCTGGCGACTTAATGCATTGAGTATCTATTTTTTATTAATATAAAATTGTCCTCCATCTTGTAACAATTCTGTCTAGACCACGTGTCCTTTTTGGATCTGGTTTGTTTTTAGAGACTGTTGCATGACATTTCTGCTTATAGCTTATTGGTGAAAATAAGTCACATGGTACCAAACCAACTGGAAGACTGAAAAATGTGCTGGTAAGCATACAGATATAATAAACAAAGCATCATTGTCACAGCAGGGCTTTAAATTTTATACTTTTTAGAAATTGAGGCTCAGAAAAGTCAATCAACAGTGGAGCTGGTGTTAGAAGAATACCCCAGATGAAGACTATCACCTGGTGATTCAACCAGTAGTGAAGACATACTTTATGTACAACAGTCAAGATGTGGAACCAACCTAAATATTCATCCACAGTTAAGTGAAAATATAAAATATGCTCCATAAAAACAATGGACATCATTCAATATTAAAAGTGAAAGACATCCTGTTGTCCATGACAGCATGGAAGAATCGGAGGGATATTATAGTAAGTGAAATATGTCAGCTAAAGAAGCACAAATGCTGCATGGATCACTTATATGAGAGATGCATGATAGTTAAACTAATGAAAGAAAATGACAATTACCAAGGGTTGAGAAGTATGGGCAGCTGGGAGTTAGTGTTCAACAGATTACAAAGTTTTTTCACTTAACTCCTTTCATACGCATACACAAATTAGACTTTATTGATGGAGTGAATGTCAAACAGATTCATAAATAATCTTAAAATACAAAATACTCCTCCTGTAAAAAGTAGAGATGTGCTTCCAAGAATAAAACTTATGTTTTTCCTTACAGAGGATTTTCTTCTAATGTATAATCAAATAAATGATATTGTTGATGTTGTCCTTTCTGCTCTGTCTTAACATGCTGGCATCACCTGCTCTCAAACAGAAAGGGACTCCCACTAAGGGTCATGAGGCTCAAGAGGACTTCCCAACCATCTACTTTAAATCCTACTTGGGAATCTTAGGATGTCAGAGGACAATGCTTTTCACCTCAACTTTCAAAAGCAGGCCCACACCTCAGATCACAACTGAACTTGTGAAAGAACAGCTTTGCCTAGTCAAAACACATTTGTAAATAGATACTTCCCACCCTTTCTTTCTTTCTGACCCTTAGAAGCCTCTCAGTGATTAGAATTCAAATAATTTGAAGGGTATGGAAAAGTTCCAAAATCTGTGGAAAATTAATTCAGAAGATAGGCCCCGTGTGGGAGGAACACTGAACTTTAGGCAATACCAAAACTAAAAGCAAATAAAAACAACTACAGGAAAGCAGGTAGGATATAAGATGACACAGTCTACATAGGTCTGTATTAATGGAAACCCACAGATAGGAACACTTATGCTGGGCTTAAGGAAAGAACATCAGAGACAGAGAAGGAGGTGATCTTGCCAGATACATGTTGTGGAGAGGACATGGAAATGCAATGAGTGGGGCATGGGGGAGAGTGTGAGGAGGACATGCAAGTGTAGAGTCCCTGCTATTGAAAGAATACAGTGTCCAGGGGGATGGTTGCAAATCTGAATTTGGGCCAAAGATTAGAGGACACAGCTATCTTTATGGCAGTGTTGTACTTTATCTTATGTGCACTAAGGAGATCCTTGGGGCTTTTAATCAGGGGTCAATATAAAATAAGGAATTTCAACCTGTACTTGGATGTTTATTGCAGCACTATTTATAATTGCAACGACATGGAAACAACCCATATGTCCCAAAACAGATGAATGGATGAAAAGATGTGGTATGTGTACACAATGAATATTACTCATCAATTAAAAATGACAAATTTGATGAATGTGAGATAACATGAATGGACCTAGAAGAAATCATATTAGCAGAAACAAGTCAGAAAGAAAAAGACAGAAACCAAATGGTTTTACTAATATATAGGATATAGGAAAAACAAACAATAGGCCAGGAGTAAAAATCAAAACAAGTTAACAGCAAAACTAAAGTATACAACTAGGGGGAGGGAGGAGGGGTGGGAGTGGTTTTATATATATATTATATTTAATATGTTATATATAATATATACATATATAAACAATTTGGAATTCTATTTTGATATCCAGGAGACACTTGCACTACTGTCTTGAAGCATGAAAAGAAAGTAAATCCTTCCCCCATCTACTTTTCTTCACTTGTGTCATTTTAACTAGGCATATAACTGTTCAGAATAAAAATAACATTTCTCAGATTTCCTTACAGCTACTATGCTTGTGTAACTACTTTCCCACCAATAGGATGAATGTAAGACCCAGTGGCAACTCTTAGGTATTTTTCTTAGAACCAGAGAGCAATTCTGGTGACTTCCCTTGTCTTACTGCTTAGAAAGCAGATATGAAGATGCTCTACTTGGGTCATTATTTGAAAGGGTTGCTTGAATTAAAAAGGTTCATTGACTTTACCTCAAAATGAACTGTGATTTACTTCTCTACTTTTGACAAAAGTTAGTTGGGCTTATCTTTAGAGGTCTAGTTCTGGGTTCTTTGTTTTGTTCTGTTAAGAGATGCATCTGTCTTTTTGCACCCTCCACATTGCATTTGTCACTGGACTGTGGGTGCTAAATTTTAAGGTCATGTAAGGTATTCCTTCCAGTATATTCTTTTTTAAAATTCACAATCTATATTTAATACTCAGCCATCTATTTTACTTTATAAACTAGAATACTCATGCTTCACCACACATATAGAAGACACCTTTCATAGTAAAGATACACTATTTGTGATACACCTAGGGTTTCTTTCTATTCAATGCAATTCTTTCATAAAGAACACTGGTCATGACCCACTAATTTGATTGGCAAGTTATCAGTGGGTCTATCAACTTGCAAACCAATAGAAGGGACTACATGTTTGACACCATCCATCCCTCAACAGCCCTCATAGCCCTCAACTTTTTACTACAGTAAAAGTGTAAAACCTGGTTTACTGGAGATGAAACAACCTGTTCACATTAAGTGTCTTTTCAAGTTGGGGGAAGAACTACAGAGAATATACTGGCCACTGGAGTTTGTTCTCATCAAAAGAAAATCACCAGAATCTAAGTACAGGGTTGACTTTTGAAAGTGGAAAGACTACTCAGCAAGAAATTTGAAAGTTCTATACAAGTGTATTTGCTATCAATTTAATCAGAGGGCAATTTTCTTATATCTGTTACCTCTTTGTGTCCTTATTCCACTCAAAGTGATATATACATATATGTATATATTATAATGCCCATTTTATAAAGAAGAAGAAAAATATAACCTCAGGAAGTTTAAAAGATAGTACAAAATTCTTCATTGGGTAAAAAATGCAGACTTAGCCTGCCTTGGCCTCTCTATAGCTCCAGATCTCACATGTGAGGCTGAACAGAGATACCATATTGTTAAAATGCAGAAGCCTATAGAAGGTGATGGCTCCTTGGATGCTTTACCAGATGCTTCTTAAGAGATGACACAACTTCCTACTTGGACAATGGAATGAAGCTCTGGGCTGCATGGGGTCTTGATCACTGAGGAAGATATCAGGAGACAGAGCCACCATACTGGCCTGGGCCCTGTGACAGGTGGTCTCCCACATGCACAAGGAAACACTTTGATCAGGCTTAAGCCACTATTATTTCAGGTTTATATTACTCACAGTTGAAATCTAATCCTAGCCATACAACCACTGTCCTGTAAGAACAGTGGCAGAAAATATATATCACATATCCATCACATAAACCCACTTTTATAAGGCAATGATGTCAAATTATTGCCCCCAATAAAATGATGTTTCATAATATGGCCCAGGAACTTAGAAGTTCCATGTGTTCCCTGTTTTACTATCTCACAGTCTCATACATGCAGTTCTCTCTGGCCTGGGGGTTCCAAAGGACAAAACAGTTTTCAGGGTATAAGGATGCAGAGAGCAGGGTGTGGAGACCCACTAAGGATAAAGCCAAAGGGGATAAGGCCAGCCAGCAGCTTGACCTCCCAACTCCCTACACAAGCACAAGAAAGTACTCACAGGGATCCTCCTTTATTGTTTTCCAGGAGAAGGAAGGGAAAAGAATGGTGGGTAGGTGGAATCAGAGAAAAAGTGAAATATAAACAAAGTAAGCTCTTCACCGAACAGAAAAGTTCAATTAAAAAAAAAGAGAAGAGAAATGTAGGATCCTAATTTGAACCATAGCCCCATGTCGAATGCTTTTAGCCAAGGAAAGGAGAGAAAAGCAAAAGAAATCTGAGTCAGGGAAGATGTCATGGTGAGTTTCAATGGGATGAATTCCTTATTAATTTTAAAGAACACGATGCAACATGGATTTAATTATACAAGTCAACCCACCCACATTCCTCTGTTGCTTTTCACACACATGGGCTTCTGAGGATGATGAAAGGTGGGTGGGGAGAAAGGGAAAAGGAGGAAGAGCATGGGGGCTAAGGCCATGAGAGGCGGCCCTACCCCAGGGTGCTGTCCTTCTCAGCTTCCCCCTCCCCAGTGTGGAAGCCGCAGGCCCCAACTCCTAGCACCACAGTTCCGGTCATGTCAGCCCAGTGTACTCCTTCACCTTGGCTCCAAGGACACCTCTGTTTTATTTTATTTATTGTGGAGTGGAGATTCTTAAAGTTTGGAGAGATGTAGAAAAGGAAGGTCACAAAGGGACTAGATAGGAGCTTAAAAAAATGCCCCAGCTGCTTTTAATTTCCCATGATACACAACACAATTTCACCCAGATTTTCACTTAGAACAAACAAATCTATTAAAACCCTGAAGAGTTTAAATGGGCTAGAGATTTTAAAAAATATATATATATATATTTTAATAAAGTGGTATATATTTTAGGAATAAAGCATGATAATTTGGTAACCATATGAATATTGAAGTGATTTCTATAGTGAAGTTAATCAATATACATCTCTTCCCTCATTATCCTTTTTTGTGGCAAGGATGCCTGATCATCTACTCTCAGTAAGTTATCATTGTACAAAAGAATATTAACTGCAGCTATCATATCACGTTAGATCTCAAGGCTTACTCATCCTGCATAATTGCAATTCTGTTAAAACAGCCTTCAGCGTCCCCTAAGATTTCTCTAGGCCTTTTTTTTTTCTAATCTGAACTGACATCATGGGTACCCCCATAGGTGTACTGGTGAAAATCATCATCAATTTCCAATAAGCGAAACTGCTTTGCTTTGTCCTAATTTATTTTTCACTTTCAGATAACTTGATAGCTCAAGTTGTGAGCAGCTCATTGTCTAGTCTATGAATTAAAACTAAGTGTTGATAAACATGTTGAGACTAATGACTCCTACTGAGGACATCTAATTTGGCAAGGAATTCAGTGATGGAGGGATGAACCTATCAAGTCTTAGGGTATCAATGTTGAAGTTCAGTTGAAGATATCAACAAAGACATAAGCAAAAAAGATCCACTTTAATCTTCCTGAGGAAAAGGGAAATATTGTAGAGAATTACTTGCTTATAAAGTTCTTGATAGATTTTAAGCAACCAGATCAATTCCACAGAACTGACCCATTAGGTAGCTGCTCCCTCTCCTGAATGAGAAAAGTGGAGAATTAGCAAAATACCACTGTCAAAATGGCTCTCAGAGCATCTACTCTTAACCCTATTCTTGCAGAAATACCTGCAGGAAGCTAATTTGGAGCAACACCACACTGGGGTGCATCTTCACTGATCGAAAATACACCTCTGGATAACCACAAGGACTGACAGTGGGAGATTTGCTCTAATCAAGTGTGGGGTTGGGTAGGAGGGTGAACAGTTGCCCTCCATTCCACTTCCTCAGTTCCCTAGGAAGTCACCTAAAACCTCAATCACATTTGAAGACTTAATGTCAAGGAACTATGCCTTTAACTCCAATCTCTGTAGTACAGGAAAGTATACTACAAATACAGCTCTAATTAAAACATAAGTGATGTTTTAATTATGACCCATTAAAAAAAACTTATTTTGAAATCACTATGAGTTTACAGGCACTTGTAAGATATGATACAGAGATCCTGTGTATTCACCCTGTTTCCCCTAATGATAAAACCTTGTAAAAACATGTAATGGTACAATTCACTAACTAATTTATATTTCATCAGTTTTGCTTCTAGTCATATGTGTGAACATGCGTGTGTATGTGCACATACATTCATATTAAGTGCTCGGTCATTTTATGTCATGCATAGGTTTGTGTGTTTATCATTCAGGTCAAGATACAAAACAAGTAGCTTGTGGTACAAAGTTTGGAGTTATACAAAAGAAGGGGGGTTTCTAAAATGATTTTGAAGACGATTTCTTCCTCAGTTTTGGAAGGGATATTTTGGTGATGTCCTATTGATATGTATATAGTCTCTTATAGTAGCAGCTTACACTGAACACTTGCTACTTTGGTATCTACTTATGGTTACAATAATAGTCACTTAAGATTACAATAATAGTCACTTATAGTTTTAATTGCTTTTTTTTTGGAAATAATAACTACTATTTTGTGCTTGGGGGAACACAGATTTTCTTTTGATAAACAAGAAAAGGTACCTCCTTGGAAGGAAGGTCTTTTCTCATAGTAGGAAGTACCGTTATGATAGAATATAGTCTCTTTCCACTTCAAGCAAGAAAAGAGCTTTGTCCATATTAGCTTCTTGCTCTTCACTCCAAATTACTCTGAGCTGAAACTCTCATTATCTCAATCTTGATCACTTTGACTCCTCTGAACGCCTACCCACACTTATGAAGTTTCATTCACTTTATTTGTCTTAAAGCATAACAACATTCCAGTGCCAGTCAATCCCATTTATTATCCTTGTGCAAAGCTGGGGTGAAAATTGGAAATTCAGTGCAGAGTATTCACTCTCATGACTTAGAGATTGCAGCATACTGCCACCAAACAGAAGCTTATACATGGTAGCTACAGTTAATATTACTGCCATAGCAAAGTCCCCCTCCCCAACCTCCACTCTCTCTTGAGTTCAATGATATTTCCTTTCAAGAGCAAGCTCAAAACTGCATGATGTTGAAACTTTCTTCCACTTACCCCACCCAATTACACTTATTATTATTTCATACTTAACAACCATTGTTTCCCTCTATAAAGCACCTTTCTGAATTATTCATTTCTTAAATCCATTGTTGCTTATAATCTATTGATTAAGTCCCTACTGCTTATAAGAAAAAGACTCAGCCTCATTATTGTGACATACAAGACAAGCGAGGTCTCTTTAGCCATTCTGTGTAGGCTCGTTCCAACTATCCATCTGCAAAGGTCCTTCATTACAAGATCACTTGTAATTTCACATTATGACTTTGCACATGCTTATCCTAAATCTTAAAGTATCTTTTCATATCTTTGGCCAATCTCAACTCACTGCAGGGCTACTCAAAAGTCTACTATTCAGGGCTTTCTTGATCTATGATTCCAAGGGATCTACGATTCCCTTCTCACTATCTACTGAGAACCTGCAACCACCTGTCTCTGGTATAAGTCATCAGTTTATTGTTATAAAGTTTAGTATTTGATGAACTCTCTGAACAGTGAGCAGATAGATAGAAATTAAGTGTTGAGATAGACTTGAGTTTCTATCTCTGTATGCTCACATGGTCTTTGAGGGAACAGTGTCAGAGAATAGGGAGTAGCTGATGTTTAAACTGGAGGAGTGCATGCTGCTGAGGTCTTTATTAAGACACGGGCCCTTCTGGAAGAAATGGAGGCAGAGTATAAAGACTGAAGTTTGAGACCCTAGGTCACTGGCTTGAAACCAAATTGCTGAAGTCTGTTTTAGTTTGTAGGGAGTTTCTGAGCAATCAATAATTAAGGAGGATTCTGAGTAATTAGTAAAAACTTGTGAACAACTATAATTATTGAAGTACTTATGGATGGTGGCCAAAGCTGAGTGAATAACTGTGGTCACTGGCTAGGCTTGGGACCCACAGGTGAAGCAGCAACAACCATACTACCCCCAGCTGAGCACCTGACCTAATAAGGCAGGTTGGCAAATACACTTAGATGCATTGTAGTCTATCTTCATGACTACAATCTAAAACAGACACAATCTCCATTTTTTATTTTATTTTTAAAGTTTATTTCTTTTCATTGATTGCCTATACATTATATTTTTTACATTACTGTGTTCCAGTTTTTCAATGATACCAATGAGTTTCAGACAACTTGCTCACAGTCATGCTGTCCATGACTGCCATCAAATGTGCCAACTTCTGTCTCTTGTGCCTCTTTTCTAAGATTAATCACTCTGAAAACTTCTCTATGTTTCCTTAGTCACTTCCACTATCTGGTTCCCTTTAATGTGACCACACCCACACAGGGAGAGAGGGGGGTCTCTCCTGATGTCTACCTTCCAGTCCTTCTGTGAATGTCTGTGCCCACTTGGTTTCCTGCCCCTCCTTGGAATCTGGGACTTTGCTGAACTGAAGGTACATCAACTTCTGTGATCTAATCCTTAGGTGTTCCCCAGAACTATTCTCTATAAACAATTTAAATTTTCAGATTACAATTCACATGCTGTTCCAGAGATGCCATTTTAAAAAAATTAATGAACTTTTTAAATAACAAATTTGACCACATTGCATAATATAATGATATTTTAAAGTCTTTATGGTGAGTTGGTGACTGTGGTAAGCCCACAGTCCAGGGATTGTTTCTCCTCTTCAGATACCATTACAAGCCTACCTCCAGGAAACATTCAGAAAGAAAGAGCTGCAAACACTCAGCGATTTCAATAATTTAAGCACTAGTAAAGTGGGAGAGCATCAGTATCCTGTGAACATGTCATATTAAAGGCCTGACATTTCCAAGATTTGGGACAGAAGAGGACTGAAATTCAGATGCTCTGGTAGGAAATGGTCAGTGGAAGTCACCTGACCCTGTTCTCTAAGCTCAGTTGAAGTGTCTGATACACAGAGATGAACCAGGAGGAGACACTTTAGAGGACTATGGCTCCCTCAAGCTTCTGCTATTTGCCTCTATCACACCTGCCCCCACAGTCTTCCCAGTTCTCATCTTCTACCCAACTTACAATGTTATTTATTCTTCAGTATGTTCTCTGAGTTTCACTTGCAACAGTTTCATTTTTATTTCTACATATAGTTGTATTTTAAAATGGCTTCCTAATATTCACTTTGCCCAGTGTGAAGTGGGATCCTTACTCATGGGGCATTTCAAGGGGATGACTGTTCAGTGTTTTGCTTTCCCTTTCCAGCCATGGTAAGTGCATAGATGATCAGACCCCCAGTTAACTGTGGGCTTTAAAACTGGCTTCCATGAAGCTTTGATTTTTCCATACAGAAAATAATAACTTGTTTAAGTGTTTCCACCTATTAGTAAGAGGAAGAGTGCAGGCAAGGAGCAAGAGGATTGAACACAGGGTTAGTGCCCCCTGCTGGCAGCATTCACTTGCCCCATCCTTGTGACCTCTGCCCATATGCGTCTGAGTCTGGATTTTCATGTAGCAACCACACTTTACTCCTTCATATATTTGCACTTAACTTACATAATGAACCCAGGTCTCTTGCTTTATACTATTTCTCTCAGCATCCTTTCTACTCTTTAACTGAAAGACTGTTTACTTTTACCAAATCACATGATGTAAGAAAAATGTTTGTGTCCTTATTTATGGGCATTTAAAGATTGCAACACAACTTTTACAAGGCAGCTATTTGATTCCAAAATGGATAAACTACAAAGCTACAGTTGGCCTCCATCATGGCTGCAAAGTGACAAAAGTTGGTTTTCCTCATAAAAAGGTAAACAATGACGCATGAACCTGGAAATAAATGGAAGCAGAATGTACCCTGCAGTGGGGTCCGTTGAACTAGAGTCACTGCCATGACAGTGACCTCTGAGCATCTGTCCAGATTCAGGTTCTCTGACTGCCAGTTACACAGTCTATTCACAGAAGTGGCCCTTTATTCAAGAGCTAATGTTCTTCAGTTCCACTGGATGTTTAGTGTTCATTTGGATGTTTAGTGCTTTTCTGGAACTATATATGATTTACTAGGCTCATTCTTGGAATGACAGGAGAACTTACTCCCACTTTATGGCTGAGAAGCTAAAGCATGGAGAGGGTATACCATTTATCCCCAATCAGACAACTAGAAAATAACAAAATTGTGGCAAATCCCAATTTTTTCACTCTAGAACTCCTGCTCTTAGCCTCTGTGTTTGACCTATCAAGCTCAGATAATATCACCCTGTTTGTTTTAACTCTTCAGTCAGTTAGGGATGTTATTCAAGGGAACTATTTCTGTTGCCCCACACATCTAAGATACTTATAATGTACTTCCATTCATGTTGAATTAAATCTTTCAGTGCCTGCTCCCTCACTCAAGTCTTTGTTCTTCACAACCACAGAACATGTTTTCTTTACTGCTTTGTTATCAGTTTTCAGAGCTGCATATGAACAACATTAGGAAGAATCACAAGGATATAATAAGATATGCTGACAAATATGTATGCAGCTGCTTACAGGATTATTTTTGTTATCCACAAATTAGAAATATAGGAAGTTAATAAAGTAGAAATTAATTGTGTAATATAGCATGCAGTTGTTAAAACTAGGTAGTTAATTAGTCAAAGTTTTCAAATAAAAACTAAGAATGAAGAATTTTCATAATATTGTTAATTTTTAAAAGATTTAGACTAATTTCCCAATCTTGAAAATAAAAAAAGGAAAAAAGAACCTCATATAATACATATGATTAGAAAAAGAACAGAAATATATGCATCTACCTGATAATAGTCATATTTTATCTCTTCTTTTAAATACCCTGCATATTTTGGATATTTTCTGAAATGGGCATTCATTACTTTTGAAATCAGAGGACATATTTATTGTGCATATATCTTAATATCAAAGGTGTCTTAGGATCACACAGCTGGAACTGGATGTGAGGGTTGGAGAGAGGAGAAAATCACATCAAAATGGGGTGCTGCCACATGCACTTTGATCTCGGGGACTAAAGTGGGGGTGATGACTCAATTGGCAGGGCTAGGGATGACGGGAAGGTGGTTTAAAGAAGCTCTATGATTGAGAAGCCAAGGAGTTAAATATATATGTAACAGAAAGGGTGGGATGATAAAGATACATCCAAGTTTTTGCCTTAGATGAGGGATAATATGACAAACAGAATGGAGAGGCTTCTAAGAGATTAGGGAAAAGACATTCAGCTTTAGGTATGCCAACTTGAAGATACCATGGGACATTCTAGTGGAGATGTTTTTGAGCTGCATGACATGGTATGAAGCTCAGTAGATATCAATTTGGGAGTTGTATCTCTGAGCTGTGAAATTTAAGGGGTGGGAAAGAAAGAGGCTGAGGTGAATAAATCAGAAGAGAAGAATTGAGAGTCTGATTATCAAGGAAGACAGAGTCTCAAGAGGAAGAGAATGGTTAACCTTATCCAATTTCCTAGCAGAGCATCATGGAAACAGCTGACTTAGAGTCTAGCTGCAAGATGGCTGCCAGTCACAAGGGAGGCAAGTTGTGCTTAAATACATGGGAGGCCTTCCTGGACACCTATCCATCAAGGTTCCTGCACACAGGCGTCTGCTTGTAAGTCTTGGCTGAACTCATGGCTGTTTAGAAAGGGACCTCTCTGTCTGATGAGGGCATATTTATTAAAACAAAATAGGTTGCCTATCACACAAAGAAATCCTTGCAAGGACTGGGAGTTTTGGACAAAGAAGAGTGACATTCCAACTACCTGGATGGCAAATGTTTGCAGTCTGTGCCGTGTGTTTGGTATTATTCTGTTTTGAGTTTTAAAATAAGATTACTTTGAGTAAATGACTAGCGAGACCTCAGACCACCATTCACACACATGATGTTTGAGGTAAGTTTTATATTGCATGGGTCACATTTCTTCATCATAAACTAAGAACATCCCGTCTGTCCTATTCACTTCACAGAGAACAGTCTTGTGTTTTTGAAGTGTTTGGGAATGAGGAGAAAAAAAAAAAATAGGGCCGTGACTCAGCCTAGACCTGGGAGATCTAAGCTTGGCTTTGTTACTATTTTATTAGATTCGATGCAAGCCAATAGGCTTTTAAATTTATAAAATGAGGGGAAAGACAAGATGTAGCTGAAGATAATGTCTGCTCAGATTTGTTTTTTTCAGACCACAATGGTGTTTTACTTCAACAATACCATTGCCATCCCATAGGGTGGAAATTCCACACAGTATAGAAAGGCTTTAACACTCTCCCCTGATCCTACTGGTCCTCAGTACCATCTGGAAGGTTGTGACATTGTCTGCACTTTCTAGAAGACACTGAGGCACAATGTGGTTAATTGGGACAGGCTGGGGTGAAGGTTGGGGGGGGAGTCACAGAAAAAGGGTGAGTTCTTTTGCTTTCCCAAAACATGCCTTTTTGAGGTCCCAATAATGTTGGATGTTTATTGGGCCTTATTGTTATTCAGTAAGAACACTGAAGTGGTAAGGAAGCAGGTGGGGATCACTGGTCTCAAGTCCTTCTTTGGCAAGTAGCATGGAGTAGGTTATTTCCTTCCTAGGGGATGCTTGATTTCCATATGCACAAAGGAACCTTGAACCCTGCAGATTGACAAGTTTGTCAATGAAAGGATGAACTGAGGTGAGGGGCATACTTAGAAATGTTATGCCCAATGCAGGTTGCTCCCTGGACCTGTCTGCACACAGACCCTCCAGCTGACTGCAGTGCTGGGGATCAGCAGGCCTGTACACCAGGCAGCTTCTTTCCTGATGGCCTGGCTAAAATACCCCTCTGAAAGACTGGGCTTTCCCTCCTATTCAATCCAAATATTTAGCTTCAAGCCTGCCTCAGCTGTGCTTTGGCAAGAAGTGTATGGAGGAGGAGGCTGCTCCAAGGGGCCCGCTTTGAAGCACTGGGTGTCCCACAGTGAGGGGGACCTGGGCCAAACAAGTGGAGCTTTGAGGCCAGCAGCAGGTTTGAAATACTCTGGGGGCTCCTGACTTCAGACAAGGGCACCCCAGGCCCAGATCCCAAACCACCATAGGCTTTCAAGGAGCTCACTTGCTGGTCTTGGTACCGTCTCAGTCACCCCAGAGCAATCCTGCTGCTGGACATCTGTGTGCCCTGGAGATCACAGGTTCCAAGGTAAGAATCCTGTTTTTTTTTTTTTTTGTAGAAATATTGTCCAGAATCTAAAGTTTCAGGGACAACACACCAAAGTTGTCCCAATGGTTCACTGGAAGTGGCAATAGGTCTCAGGAGGGGGGGCCTCCTTCCTCTGTTGAGAGAGCTAGGTTCCCACCTTGTGGCCCCAGCACATAATCTCAGTGTAGAAGCAACTACAACCGGGGAGAAATAAAGAAATGTTTGAGGTCCCACCCAGCCCAATAGATTGCAGTACAGTAAGAAGTGTCTGCGGTGGTGTGAGCCAGACTCAGCCCGAGGCATGACTACAGGCCCACCAAACTGAACCAAGGCTAATAGCACTTCCAGATGAAAGCCTCCAGTGCTGTGTTTTAGACGGAGATCATGGAAGACACAGACTTCGTCCAAGTTCAATGCTGAGTGCTGAGTTTACCTCCATTCAGTTTGAGGGGTTTACCCTGCAGACCCTTCTTCACTCAGGGATTGGTTCAATAGCAAAAACTCCAAGAACCATGGTGTTGATGATATTAGCAGTCCTTGCCACATGCCAGATAGCATTCCAAAAAGTTTATGCTACAAACACTTGCAGTCCTTATAACTGTGAGATAAGGAGGTACTAGTATTGCGCATTTCAAAGATGAAGAGATTGGAACACGGATCAATTAAATGATGAACACCAGAATGTACACTGAGAACTTCCCAGAGCCTACATGACATGGACTATCACATCAGACTGAATGTAGAAGCAAATATGAAGGGCAGCCTTCTATTAAGCCAAAAATTAAATAAATATGTTTTTATCATTAACTGCATCAAAAAAACTATAGGTATTTTCATATAAGTATGTTTATATAAAACATAGTAAGTCTGCTATTGCTATTTTTAAATGAACACTTAAACATAAGACATTATCCTATTTTAGTTTCCAACATACTATTGATAGATATGATCCACATAAAATGTTATGGTCTTCTATATGTCTAAAAGTATAAAAGTATGAAACCAAAATACTTAAGCACCTTTAACTGACTCCATTCTTTAACATAGGCTACTGCCTAACCCCTCTCTTAGTAAAATATAATCTGATGAGTAAAATCTGTGGTATGTCTACTGGTGCCCAGTGAAATGTAACCACAGGTTAGTCCTGATTATTCATTCATTTTCTTGTCACTCATTGCTCAGGAGGAAGGAAATGACTTATTTCCTTCTGTTGGAGAGACTCTTGTCCCTGCTAATTGGTCATGGAAGATAACTAGCAAAGCTGGCCCTTACATATTGAGAATGGGGATGAGACTATCCAGGCAATGAGTAGAGATTGCAGAATGAGTTCCAGGAGATACATAAGAGGGTGCAAGATCTCCCTCTAGGCTCAGGTGTGAACCAGACCCCTGCAGAAAGACAGGACGCAAGGGAAACTGGCATTCTCCAGTGGCTCTGCTCTTCCTCATCTCTCAGAACTGGTGATGGGGGAGTGCCATCACTAAACTAAACCATCTTCTCATTTGGATCCAAGGAATCCTCAAGATTTAGGGGAACTTGAATATTACAATTAAGAGAAAATGGGAAATCATTTGGGGAAACAAAAGCCCTTAGAAACATAGAAGTGAATTGACATGGTGGTTGATAGAAGAAGGTTGCTTTATGCTGTATAGTTAAAAATGTTCTCAGTTCTTTCTGTTGAGATACATGCTTTTAATAGGTTCATGTTGTTTTCCAGGGACCCATTTACCATGTGTGAGGATGTGAACAATACCTGGCATAAAAGAGTACTCAGAAAATGCTTATTGAGTGAAATAGAGGAAGGGGGAGGGTAGGGAGGGAACAAGGAAAGAAGAAGAGGAAGAAAAGAAGAGAATTGAAGGAGTTTCTTATTTCTTGTTTCTTTAATTTTATTGCACAAGTATATATTTTTAACATCATTGTATACCGCAAGGTTATCCCACCACATTGTCTTCACTGGTAAACTCTCATCTTAATCTCTTGTGCCCATCCTTCCCCTAATTTACCCCTCCCCCTTGTCTTATGCTTCAGTTCTGCTAACAGTTTGTTGGCTTTAGATTTTATTTGTCCTTTTGTTTGTTTGCTTTCCCTATATTCTGCATATAGGTGGGATCATTCAGTATTTCTCTTTTTCTTTCTGGCTTATTTTCACTAACATGATTCGTTCTAGGTCCATCCATGTTATAAAAAATGAATCAAATTTGTCTTTTTTGATTGAATAAATAGCATTCCATCGTGTAAAGATACCATGACTTTCTGATTCATTTGTCTATTTGGGGGCATTTGGGTTGATTCCATATTCTGGCTATTATGAATAGTGATATGATAAACATATGAGTACAGGTATCTTTTTTAATTAGTGTTTTGGTGTCCTTGGGTAGATACCCAGGAGTGGAATTGCTGGAGTTTCTTATTTCTGACTGATCAAATTCAGATATGATACTAAACAGTATCATCCACTTGTAGATATTTTATGAAAATGTACTTAGTATAATTGAAGGTAGGAAAATTCTGTTTTCCACAAAAACATAGAAGACCCACAGCACTGAGGGAAGACCTACGCTGTTGTTCTGGCAAAGTACTGTGAAAAGAAGTGACCTTGTGCACAAAAGCACATGTTCACTCTGTTGACAAAGGGGTTGTCAGTTTTTGGTGATGGCAAAGTCAGAAATATGGGGTACTCGCACTGTTGTCATGGCCTGGTAGATGCTCCTGCATTGTAATTGGTTCCGCCACTTCTGAAACAGTCTACTTCAGCCTGTTCTCAGCAGTAGGCATTGCAAGGAAATGTGTGGATTAGGAAAAAATATATATACCCCAAAGCCACCTTTAAATGCATTTTTCAAAGGCATATCAAAATATTCTTGGAATTTGTTGTGAAAATTTGATGACATCCTAGTTAGCATAAGGTTAAAGTTAACAGTAACATGTGTTTTAGGGATCTCAATTTAAAAATATTAATAGAGTTCATGGGCAGTTAAATGCAATAAAGGGAGGAAATGAAGTTTATAGTGCATGGCCCCGGGGATTAGAGCCTCCCCTACCCCTGAGCACATTCATGTCCCAGAACTCACCATGAGGTGAAGGGAGCTGTAAAGGGAATAGAGGAAGAAATCTCAAGGTTGATGTAAGGGACCTCCTTTGCTTCCCTCCTGAGAGGGCTGGCAGAACCTTGGAGGTAGCCTCACACAGCCCTGGCTGCTTCTGGATTATTCGAAAACTTGGTGATTCAACCAGAGCTGAAAACAGTCACTATCTCAAGACTCATACCTCCTTGAGCTGGGGAGAAATGACTCTTTGCCATTTCCCTGAAACTCTGATCTCCACTGGATTCAGATCTCTGTTGAACTGCATGCACAAGAAAAACTCATGGAAGACTTTTGGGATTTAGAACAGAAGACACAGACTGTCTTTCCCTGCTTTTGATCTTCCATGACCTTGAGGAATAGCTTCTTCCTTTTGAACCTCTGCCTACCCACCTTGATGGGGTTTTGTGGTCTTGGGGGCTCTTCCTGTTTCTTCACCGACAGTTTAGTGTCAACCTGACCCTTACCTATCGCTTTCTAGGAAACTCTACTAAATGATATCTTAATTTGGGATACAGATATGGGAATTGGGAAATTTCACAGCAAGTTAAAATAATCATGATGGGGAGGGAGGTGGACTTTAGTTTAAAGACCCAAGTAGTGTCTTTGGAGAATGTGGAATAGATGACTGGATACTTAAATGGACCTTTGCAATAGAGGAGACTTTTGTTTCCCAGATGCCACATGGGCTTACAGTTGTGCCAATAATTCAGCACATTTATCTGGGATAGGATGTCCTGACTTGGACGTGAGCCCCACTTCTCTGTTTGACTGGTGTGTCTTGGGACAGAGATTCCCCCTCTGAACTCTGACCCAGGGGCCTCATAGCCTTTCTTACACCCACTTTTATGGGTCTGTGTGACATGTGCCTCCCTACACCTCCGATGTCCTGATTAAGTCTTCCTGCTTCAATCTAATTTCCACTCCTTGATTTGTGAGCATCAGTGACGCCACAGTCATATCAGAAACTATGCATTATTTTTTAAATCTCATTTTTCTCTCATAGATATTTTTAAAAAGAATCTCAAGATACTAGTTTATATTCATTAAAGGAATGGCTTAATAGCAACCTGATAAAATATTTTAGACTTACAATCTCTTGCAGCTCTGAGAAAGACTTGTTTGTTCCTTGATTTTCTTGCTTTAATTAGTTTGTATTTTGCACAAATGTTGTGCAGTCTCTTTAATTGCGTACACTTTGTGCTTTAGTTTATCTCGATGCAGTCCCTGGCCAGAGGTAATTAGTTTTCTTAAGACAATGTACATATGTTTTGAAGCATCTCAGCTCCAGGCTCTGCCCTGTACACCCAACCAGCAGTCTTAGTCTTTCTAAGTTAAGGAGAGGAGATGCTCATTTGGCCCAAACTTCCCATGCATAGAAGCTAGACTTGATTCTGGGTCCTAGGAAAACTGGGGAAGATGATGAATATCTAGGAGTCTACTGAGCAGCAGGTCTTTTAACTCCCCGCGCTATGGCAGTCACAGACAGAGCTCTTGATAGCACCATGCTAGTTAGTATGGTGAATGAATTACTGGATGAATGGCATCTCTTTGGAGCTATGGATTGGCACCATGAATGCCTGTATTGACTCCTCTCTCAAGATATCCCCTGTTTTTATTTTTCCCATGGACCCATGCAACGATACCCAGAATACCTAAATGCCTGAAGAATATCTGTTTAAGCCCTCTTACATCTCTGAGTCTGTTGAGTTTCTTGTAATCAAGGTTCTTATCCTTCTCACTCATTCACAGCCCAAAGAGACAGGGCATCTTTGAAAGCTGCTGCTTTGAGGGAAAGCACAAGAAACAACCCAGGCTTCATGTCCCATCTCAAATGAGAATGTGGACAAATTCCTGCTTATTCTAATTCCTGAACCCATCACACTTTCTGCTCTCCCAGTGGATTCTCATAAGTAGCCCCAGTTCCTTAAATGGTCCCACAAATGCTGATATCCCAAAAACTGCAGGGAGAGTCAGCCATGGAGTTGCACAGGTCGTTCATGTACTGAGCAGGCACTGTACTAAGTAGCCTTCCCAGAACAAGGAAGAACGTGGGTCCTCCTCAATCTGAACCTGGGTGAATTACTGCTTAATGCAGAGGACCACAGTAACTGAAAGTTTTGCATGATGGGTGAAGAGGAAATTACAAAATGATGGGTGAAGAAGAATTTGGAGCAGGCAATTCTGGGTTCTAATCCTACTCAATCACTTGACAATGCAATGAGCCATTTCCTTCATTTCTCTTAAACCTTTGTCAATTAAATGAGCATTACAAATACACCTGAAGACTTTAAGTGAGAATTTAACATGCATGATTATAAAGTATCTCAACAGAATTTGTTACTGCAAAATTCTCAATACATGGAAACTATTTGCTATATGTATTAGAGCTAAGGCAGGTAGCTGGATTTACTTTACCAATCTGAGAGAGTCCAAGGACCTAATATAACCAGGACTCTGGTCTCATTAAGTAGAGTTAGTTCTAGTTGTTAATATCTATTAAAAAAAAACCTTACTTTTCTTATAAACTCCAGCAAGGCTAAAAGAAATACTGTACAAGATAAAAGCCTGAATTCAGGTTCCATTTGTCTTGTAGTCAAATAGGATATCCTCGCCCTGTATTCCCCACTACATGTATGCACACAGGGGCATAGCACCCACAAGTGTGCACACATGTGCCAACCATGCCCTCTGCATGGTCACACGCCCCTCTCTGAGTTTGAGCTTCCTTGGACAAGCCCTTTGCTTGCTTCTTTAGCTCCTGTGCTATGCGAAAGGAGAAGAAACTGATGTTTTGAGCTTGTTAAATTTGAACTCATCAAAATAGTTCGGGTTACCCCCTGTGCTACTTTACAAGGTATTATAGGCATTTTTTCCATGGGGTTGGGAAATCACGTTTCAACAGTAATAAACAGAATTGAACCCCAAAAGACTAGAGTTCAATTTCAAACTCAGAACCAAGGAGGTCAGAGGGGCTACTATCAGAGAAAATCACAACCCCCCTTCCTCAGCAAAGCGAGTCGTGTTCTGGAAAAAGGGGAGGCTAACAGGCCAAGCACAGCAGTTTCTAATATTTTTCCTCTTGACTTTTCTTAATTAGTGTTGACTAGCTTAACGAAGCAATTAAGGGGCTTATTTGCTTTTTAAATCACATGTGAAATTTAAGAAACCTTGAAATAGAAGAAATATTTGTCCCCAAGATCTTACCCCACAAGGGATATCAGTTTGAATATTCTCCAACCACTAGAAAGTGAGAACCACCAGCCCTGCTCTCCGAACAAGGCCCAAGGAAAACAGAAATTGCAGTAGCCTGCTCTGCATGGTGAAATCCTCAGTAGGTGCAGGCTGCTTCTGATATGTTTCTAAGACTTTCACCAAAACAATGAAAATTAGTTTTTAACAGCAGTTTACTGCAGCGATAACATAAAGAATGACAATTATCAAATTACCATGCATAGATTACTTCTATGCTAGCAGCTCTGTTATTTCAATCTATAGGTGTAAGACCCCCAGCCCCTTTTCAGTAGGGAAAGGAAACAAGAATTCAGAGGGGTAAATTAGTATACCAAGTTTCCACACGTGGCAGGTTTGAGTTGAAACTTTTCTTCCTCTGAACTGCATGAGGTGTTCGTACCTCTCTTTGTGATGATTCTTTAACCATGAAAATGTGGCCTAAATGAACTGGAGACAGTTAGTTTTGCATGTGTAAGTTTACATTTATATTTATGCATATAGAAGATTATTAAAATCATCTCTCAATAATAAAAAAATAAATTTTAATAATTCTGAGTCATGTAACTTAATATTTTTTAATTTACTATGGTAATCATAAAATTATGTATATAAACACACATTATTTGTGTTTATTGTATATTGATGTATATATATTGTATATTGTATATTGATGTGCAATAATATATTACATACAGTGATACATAATATAGGGTATCTTATGAATTCATAACATATAAAGCAAGCTATAATGTAATGCATGACTATAAGGCATAATGTGATTCATACAATATGGGTGTTTTGCAACCATCCCAATCCAAATAGGTTCATCATTGGTTCGAGCAGCTGAAAGAAGAATGTAAGAGCCCTTAACATCATCCTCACAGGATTTTTAATAGTGACCATGGGAAAATAGCCAGCAAGAAATAGACACTTGTGTTTTTCTGAGTTCCCCTGATTTCCCCTCAGGGTGATGCTGCCCTTTTAGCCCCTCACTTTTAGGCCCAGATGTGCCCGTGTACACATGAGCACACCCACTGGGCCAGGGAGGCACACCACAAAAAGGTTTAACATCACAGTCACAGAGGCTAATGGAGGAAAGGTGTGAAAAAACCCTGATTCTCATTTGTCCTACAATGGGATATATGAAATACATTTACAGACAACATATAACACATAGTCTATGTGGTGTTGCATCTTAAATGATTCTATGTAATTATCAAATAAGTATATTATCATAAGTATATGATAATTTGATAATGGTTAATAATTAGATTATGTTAACAAGTAGCTATAGGGTAATCGTCTATCTAATAGGTGATACACTGATTATAGCAAATAGTATGGGTACCTCATAAATAATTTAAGCACCCATGGATGGTCCAATGTGGTGCCTCTGAAGATGGTAAATGAACATTTCTTGCCTACCATATGCCAGAAAAGTGACTAACACAGGGTCCCCTCTTTATCTCATGACAGACCAGCAAGGTAGGTGTCCGAAGTGGACAAGAAGTTGTCATGCTGGTAAGTTAAATTATTTGTTTTGCTTTTCAATATTTTTTCAGTGATACAGAGCTAACGACAGAGTCCTCATTCCAAATCATATGATCTTTGTACTCTTTCTGTTTAGATGAGTAGGGGGAGAAGAGAAATAACAAGATGAACAACTCAGGAAGACACGTCTGGCTGCTTGAACCATCTGTGGAGAGGAGGGCAGCATGGTCTCTGCCAGGTTCCACGGATATCACAGTGATAGGAAAAGAATCTGACCCAGGTGGTAGTGGAGTTCTACTCTCAGCCTCCCAGTGACCCAGCATGCAGCTCCCTAGGGCTCTAGGAATGGCATGTGGGGTTGACCTACAGCCTGACATTGACACACACAGGTCGGGGGCAGATCCCTTGTGGGGTGACATCCTCGTGAGTACAGTGTGTACACTTGTGGCTCTCCATTGGACTGGGCTTGTTTCCTCCTGAGCTCTGGGATTGCAGCCTAAAAATTTAGTGTTGGAACGCCTGGCAGCTTCCAGACAGATCAGGAGTATGTCCCAGATGGGCACAGAATCAACAGTGCCAACAGGCGGGGAAAAAACATGTGAGCTGAGAGCTATTTCTTCACTATTTAACAAACAAGGGGGATTGTTTATTTTCTGCATATCTCCCAGAGTCCATTTATGAGTAACATTTATGACTTCAAACAGGCAAGTTGGCAGAGATGCTGCAGGGTAGATAAGAGGGTGACTAATTAATGGTCTTGCAAAAGACTTCTCAACACCCAGATATACAACTACTAATATTTTTTTCTTAACTCTTAACATTTATTTTCAAAGGCAATCATGCTTTTAAGTATTTTTGTTAATATAGCTAATAGTTTTATCTTGTTCCTGGCATGATTTCCTCTTTTTGATAGGGTTATAAATAGGGTATTCCACTTGGCAAGGATTTAGCTTATGGCACTGGAGAGAAGGTTCTATAGTCACTGTAGCAAAACAGCACATAGTTGGCATATTTTTCCTCAAACTACTAACATTTACACTGCCATCTGCATACTTTTTACTTGACTTCACTCTTAAAAATTTGCAAGTTCCTCTGATACATACCAGAGACTTGACTACTTGGACACTTGGAGGGAAAAAAATAGTAGAACATGGACAAGCATTCTTCCCATTTTTGATCCCAGGCATTTAATCCTGTAATCATACAGCCACTTGCAAGAATAATTTAGGGTAGCTTCCTTTAATGTCCATTTAAATTTTCAGATCTTAGGGCTCTGACTGGAAAGACAAGTTCAGCATTAAACAAGACATCGTATTTGATGCCTACAGTATTTTCTTTAGGGTTACATAGTCAATTGGCTGGATTCAGCTAAGTGTATAGAAAAAAACACCAATTCCACACTTAAGCCCTTTTGTTTTGGTAAGAAAACTCAAAAATGAGGCTTAGAGACACAAACAGTAAGATTATAATTAAGACTCTAGAGCTAAAATCCTTTTCAAAAGTTTTGCTGCCAACATTTCAAAGAGGAATTAGACAACTTGGATGAGGTTAAGATGCCAAAAACAGTGTCTCTGGAAGTTCAAAGATTCTTGTTGTTGTGAGAAGACTTGGAAATTCAGGCCTTTGGAGACCCATGTCTGAATAATCCAGGGGTCTCAATCTGTTAATGTTCATTCTTTGTTCATGTTTTAGGGGGGAGTGATGGGGAGCAAGTGGCAATAGCCAGATGGGTTATTCATGCATTACAAAGAATTTCTTCAAAACGAGGCTTTTGGGATGTCCTTAACTAGAGAACTGGAGAAACACACCCTATTTTCATGATACATGGTCAAGTTGGGGCACCATCTGAATGTCAAAGAAAAATTGAGTTTCCAATATTTTGTCCTGAAATTCTGTACAGTTTGCTCATATCTTTGGGTGATGGTAGAGAGGCTGGGTCATCAAATGAATATTTTCCCCAATTGCACATGCAGAAGGCTATCTAGTGCCTATTTAGTCCCAAAATGTCCCCCTATGTAGATTTATCAGCTCAAAAATTCTCAATACTTGTTTGAGAAGACAGACAAATGATGACTCCATTTGTGGGTAGGAAAATGTTCATGGTTGCATTGTGATGTTGGATGTGAAGTGTTCTACTGGTGCTGCTGCCATTTTGTTCATTTCTTTTATGCAAAGTATTTTAGGGAGAGCATTCACCAAGTTCAGTGCCCATTTTCACTGGTGGTTTTAATATTTTAATTTTCAATTTTTGGAGGATACGCTCCTTGGAGCGTAGACTCCTTACAGTCTGGGGAAGCTAAATTTTCTGTTTTTTTTTTTTTTTCCAATAATCTTTTCAGCTATAGAATCAAAGAGTAAGACTGCCTAGTCTTACAGAATACCTTATCTATTTAATAGCCATATGACACATAAATGAGAGACACATTTCTTCTAGCTAGAAGAATACAATGTACAGCTAATGTGCTTGATAAATTACACTGGGGGTTTTAAATTTCAAGTGCATTAGAGATGGAAGGAGATTTACTCTAGTAACATACATATATAAAAAATGAAAACTTTTTTAAGGTTTGCTGGCTATGGGCTATGTATGTTACTTTTAAATGGCTAAATATCAATTACCTTCCTCTTGATTCTTCCATTCAGTTTTGAAAATGAGTGAATACTTAACTCTAATATATTAATACATAATTATCTGTGAGTTTGTTAAAAATTCTCTTATGCAAAACATGTTTTATATAAGATATAGTACTGGCAGACAGATCTGGATTAAAAGATTAAAGAATGGACATCATTTTAACACTGGAAGAGTTCATACATTTGGCAGAGAATAAACTTTTATTATATGAAGCCGGGCACGTGGCTTGTGCCTGTAAGCTTCGGCCTATGAAGTGGCTGGGGCTAGGGATCGCGGTTTGAGTCCCGCTCAGGGCAACACAGCAAGACCTACTCCCAAAAAAAATAGCTGGGCATGGTGGCGCGCACCTTTAATCCCAGTTACCTGGGAAGCTGAGGCTGGGGATTGCTTGAGGTCTGTGATACCCCGGGCAACATGAGCCTACAGCAGTTACATGGGCAAAAATAGCTAGACCTAGTCTCCCCCCCCAAAAAAAAACCCCGATAACAGCAACTAAAAAAACTTTCATTATATGAATGAAATGAGTGCCAACAATTACACTTTGGATTCCCTGGTTCACAAATTACAAACTGTGACACCTCTTATTTAAGCATCTCTAAATTCTCTCAGTCCTTCTCCCTCCTCAAGCCAGAAAGTATCTGCCTTCCCTGAGCCAACCGAGAACTCTATCATCACTTGGTATATCAGAGAAGGTCATCCAGAATCATTCTGTCCAAAATGGTAGCTGAAGTCATGTCTTCTTAATTTAACTTAAGTTTTCAGTTTCTTAGTTGTACCAATCACTTCAAGTGTTCAATCACCTCAGGTCACCAATAGTTTCCGTTCTGGAAAATGTTGATTTAGCAAACATTTTTTTTTCATGTGAGAGAGTTCTGTGGGACTAAATAACTCTTGCTCTAAGACTTGCATAAAAGCTGGCTTTCCAAGTTCTCAAGATCTTCACACACCATCCTCCAATAAATTGAATAGTCATTTTCGGCATTTTGCTAATTCCAGAGTTTAGAGTACTCTTGAAATCTTGTTATTTTTCAAGGTCTAAAAAAAAGGCATTTTTTCTGAACAAAGTTCATTAGGATCCTCCCAGTCAGCATCCTGCCTCCAAGTTCCTCCACTACACACAGCACCTCATCCATGACTCTCTTTCATGGAGCTTCTTACTGAGTCTCCACAGGTTCAGCAATATTTTGAGGACAGATGACATGTTTGGGTCCTTGTTTTCTACCTCATGATGTTTGGTTTTGTTATTTACATATTTTATTTTTATTTTGGTTGTGTTTGTGGAGATATGAAAGAGGAAACGAAAGAACAAAGAGGGAGAAGATATGTGGGGTGACCAAATCTGAGGGATGAAGAAAAGAGACATAGTTATGTTAATGTTATAAAGGAAGAAGAATGGGGTTGCTACCCATACACTAGAAAATGGTTCCATAACTAAACTATGATTTTATTGCTTCACTTTATGCATCTGAGTAAGTAAATTCTTCTTGCTAAACCTTAGAGTTTCTATTCTAGAGAACAGGAATAGAGGTACCTACCACACAGGTTGTTATAAATATTGCTGGAGAGATAATATATGTGTAAGTGCCTCTTTAAAAAAAAGAAAGAAAGAAATCTCTTACAAATGTGAGGGTTTATGCTTACATCAAGCCCAGAGAAAAGGGTGTGGGATAGGGAGAAACACATGTTGCCCTGGCCCCCTTACAAACTCACTTTATTCTGACAAAGCCCAGCTGACTGATAACGTTCCAGTAGGCTCTTTGTGAGTTATCCACAGGGTTCTCTTTTTATCTCACAGAAATATTTATATATCTATAAGTATCTATAATATTTTTTTATTCCACCCTCCTTGGGATACAGTTATGACTGTTGAATGTTTACTTTTCAGGCATTCCTTCTCCCTTTGAAGAAATCCACATAAGAAAGAACAAAATGCTGACAAGTTTTCAAAGTCTTGATTTACAGGAATGATTTCTGAAAAGCAAGTGGACAACATCCGAGTTCATCATCAAATAATATTTCTAAAGCACCCTCTAGTGCCTGGTCTAGAGCCAGATGACTCAGTGCTTGGATAGGATGAAACTTTTTTTTTTTAAAGGAAAATGAACTCTCATATCAGCTCCTGGGAAACAATTATGCAGCATTTAGAATGCCTTAGAATTATCTCTTTAAATAAGTACTAAGAATGTATTTTTTAGAAAAAAAAATCAATGCAATCAGAAGCCTCCATACTATAAAATCCAGTCAAACCCCAAATTGAAAATAGATGGCAAAACCAAAAAGAACAGTGTCATTTCTCAGGAAATGATGCTGAGAACTAGAATAATTTGAAGTCTAAGTAAGTCAGGGAAGGAAAACCTGTGTGTAAGTAAAAACAATTTTGAGCGTGAGTAAAGGTAAGAATTGTAAGAGTAGATAGATGTCTTCTGATAGGATGTTTGAGTCACCTGGCATGTGATTGTATTGTGACCAGTAACAGCAGACTCTGAAAGCAAAGCAGTGGAAAGAGTGTAGCCTGTGGAAGCAGAAGACTCATGGTGTAAGGTCAAGGCTATTGCTTTCTTGGCTGTGTGACTTGGAATGATCACATAAGATTTATGGGCCTTAAATTTCTCTACAAGTAGAATACTGATTATTTTTCCAACTTAATAGAATTGTTTAGACTTTAGTGAATTAGATAAGATACAATGGACTGATTCCTTGAACATAATACTTGCCCCTTGCCAAAGGTCAACATTGTTCAGCTTTCTGATTGATCTGGCAATCAGTGAACACATAATAACATGGAGGCACCATGACTTGCACATAGCTCATCAAAGAAGTTTCATTCTTACTTCTCATCCTATCACTCTTGCAGCTTTGAGAATGGTATCATTTTTTATAGGATGATGATAAAAGAATAGAGCCAATTAATTCTAGCATAGGTTAGCTGACATAAAGATAAATGCAAAGTTTAACAGATTAATTCATTCATTCACTCATACATTCATCCACTAAATTCTCAACTCTTAATTCTCAAATGTCTTCTTTACTAACTGGGGTCCCCTTAACAAGACGGGTGAGATGCTTTTATCACATGAAAGATCTTTGTGGGCAGGGGATAAACACTACTGAGTCATTTTAAAAGTCAGCTTGAAAATGGTTTTTGAACATAGAAGAACTGGGCTTGTTTAAGCAAATTATATTTAAAAGTTTTACTTGCAAAGTTATTTATTACTGCGTGGAATCATACTCCTGTGGCTAGGGTCAAGGAAAATGGGGACGCAGGTGTCTGCCTATTTGCACAGGCATTAAAGAGTGTTGTAAAATGAGCTTCAGCCTTTTAAGTTACTGTCTTTGCCTTTATAATAATAATCTCTTCAATTTTACAAGGTCTATATTATTTTTAGGTAAGAAAACACTTCAGAGTTCATGTTTTATTGTTCCTTGCAGTTATATAAATTATATTTGGCCAAAACAAATGTAATTCCTACTGTGTGAACTGGGAACCAGAAATGTTGATTTTCCTCAAGTTATAAACAATGTGAAGATATGTTATACTGGGTCACCATTTTCCAGAGCAGAGCAAAATATATAACTCAGTTTTAATAACAAAAGTGCATATATCATTAAAGTTTCTTACTCCACACAGTATGTATTATATTACTCTGCCCAGCAAGAGACAGCCTTTGTGTAGGCCATAATTTCTAAAATACCATTTGATTGAATGGAAAACATTTTAGCCATTTGTTAGTTTTTAAAAAATGTAACGGCTAAATATTGTGGAAATCTCACTTTGTCTTTGCAAGTGAATATTAAATTTCTTCTCACTAAATTTGAATGTCATATATTCTATAAACACCATGGTCTGGGGAACAACAATTATGACCCTTTTCCCACTATTGAATGAGACTTCACGTTTTTAACATCTTAGAAGCAGATGTCTGCTCCTTTGCAACATCAATGAAACTTATTTACACATGTATTATATCAACTTCAGGTTGTAGTGTAATTATTTACTTCTAACCTTGCTTCTCCAAACAGACTTGTAGTCCAACAGGGCAGGGTCCAGATTGCATTATCTTTGTGTTCTTGGCTCTGGTTCAATGTCTACCATAGAGGTGGAGCTCTATGAATGTTAAATGAAGAAATACTAAAATGCCAATTAAACTACTTAACAGTTCTTAGAATAATTACAAAATTTAGGAGCTCTATAAATGCTGTCTTTACAACATTGATGGAAATGATGAGAGGCTATTTTATTTTCAAAACTATAGGTGGAGTTAACCAGTGCAGCTTCCTTATTTTACAAAAGGGGATTTGGAAACCTGGAAAAAATTATTTGCTCTCATTAATTTCACAAAACTGGAAGCAAAATTGATCATAATTATATTTGCAGTGTTTGGTTTGACGCTAATATGATACATATTAATTCTAAGCATTTTTACCAGTTCAAACATACATAAAGGAGACAATGAACATATGAAAATAATCCACATCATGATTCACTAGAGAAATGCAAGTCATACCTACTAGATGCCACTTCACATCTATTAGAATTATTAATAGGAAAAAGAAAACACAGAAAAGAAGAAGTATTGGCAAAGATGTGGAAAAATTGGAATCCCAGTGTATTATTGGTTGGATTATAAATTGGTGCATCTGCTGTAGAAAAACAGTATTGTGGGGCCTCAAAAAAATAAAGTAGGACTACCATATAATCCAGCAATAATCCCACTTATACATACAAACATATATGCATATATATATATATTCAAAATAATTGAAAGCAGAATCTTGAAGATATATTTGCATATCCCTGTTCATGAAAGTACTATTCACAACAGACTATAAACGGGACATAAATAGTTCATTTATGTCTAGTTAAAGGCATAAAGTGAAACTACACATTATAGACTTTTATTTAATCTTAAGAAGACAATTCTGTAAGATCCTAAAATATGAATGAATCAGGCAACATTATGTAAGTGAAATAAGCCAGTTGCAATAAGACAAAGACTATAGAATTCCGCTTATACTTGTCATCTAAAATAGTCAAATTCATAGAAACAGAAAGCAGTAAATTGGTTACCAGAGTGGAGGTGATAGGGCGCTGTTTAGTGGCTATGGAATTTCAGTTTTGCAAACTGGTAAATTCTGGGGGGCCTGTTGCACAAAAATGTAAATACATTTAACATTCCTGTGCTGAGAATACTGAGTAACAGTGCTGAACTATATACTTAGAAATGGTTAACATAGCAAATTTTATGTTATGTGTCTTTTTCATAATTATAAATGGAATACATAAAAGAGCAGAATTTATCTCTATATATGTATTTGTGTATAATATTAGAAAATTGTTAAGGTTAACACATTTAGTTGTTTTTGCTTATATTCATATAGTTGAAATCATTGATTAAGTGACATTGTATGAGTATTTATAAAAGTCTTTACCATTTCAAAGACAGGAAAATAAGCCACATGAATAATCTATTGTTCACTTGACAATAAGCCTTCGTTCAAACTATCTCATATTCATAAGAAATGTTTTTTTCTATTTTTGTACATTGCATGTTGCCTACATTTGTGATAATTTCCTTAGGATAGAATCTCAGAAGTAAAATTAGCTGAATGAACATTTAAGAAAATATTTACCAGATGCTATTTCATTTAATGTTAGTCGAATATTTATTCATAGAAGTAAAATATGGGTGCCTGTATTTTCTCACACGTTTATCTACTGATCCTTCCCCTCCTCTTCTTTCTCACAATTATTTTAATTTGGAAGGAAGAAGCCAAGTAGACTATATTTGCTGATTTGCATTTCTCTAATTGTTAGTAAAACTGATATAACTAAAAAAAGCTTCTTGTCATTTGCAGTTTTTCTTGTATGAATTATTTTTGTAATTTAATGAAATTTGAAATTTAATGTGATGTCTTTTTTTTTTTTTTTTCTTTTTTTTTGAGACTAGGTCTCGCTTTTTTGCCCGTGGAACTGCAGGCTCTCGTTGCCCCGTGTACCACAGACTCAAGCGATCCCCAGCCTCAGCCTCCCAGTTAGCTTGGGGTGACAGGCGTGCGCCACCACGTCCAGCTATTTTTTGGAACTAGGTCTCGCTACGAGCCCCAGGCGGAACTCGAACCGCGATTCCTAGCCCCAGCCGCTTCATAGGCGAAGCTTACAGGCACGAGCCACTGTGCCCAGCCTGATAAGTCATTTTTAAAGAAATAAAATTATGCTTCTGTCATATTAGATTGCAAATATTTTCCTACCTATTAATTTACAAGAAAACCTATTTAACTCATTTTTATTTAAATGTTTATAATTTTATTATTCTATATTTAATTAGTTGTTGCATAGTCAATGAGATCAGGAATTAAATACATGTTTAATAGTATCTGAAGTAAAATTTTTAGTACTATTCCTTGAAAAATCCTGCTGGAGTGTTGCATAGGACTATATAAAATGAACTGTATAACAATTGTTACAGTTCAATGTTAATCATAATACTATTTATAAGTTTAACACCATAGATATAATTTCAACATAACTGATAAAGTTCAAAAACATATGTAGTAATTACTAGATTGACTGATTGAGAGAGAGAGAAAGAGAGAGAGAGAGAGAGGTTGATTGGTAACAGCCAATGGTCCCTAAGGACTTTAATACTCCACTTACAACTATGGACAGATAATAAACGAGGAAACAATAAACAAACCTTCAATGAGGAGTTACACAGATAGACAACACATCTACGGAACAGTTCACCCAGAAACTTTGGCATAAATAATTATTTTAGGTGCACATGGACAGACATATGTTGGAATCCAAGTCAGTCAAACTACAAAGACTGAACCGTACCAAGCACTATTTCTGCCCAGAAAGCCATAGTTAGAAATCAACTATTGAAAAAACCATAAGAACCTTAGATACACAAGACAGAAGTATATGAAGGTAAACAACATGCTGCTCAATAGAAAATGGATTAAAAGGAAATTGAAACAGAAATCAAGAATTACCTTGACATAAATGAGAACAAGATTACATGATAACATAATTTATGGAATGCAGCAAAAATGACCTTAAGAGGAATGATACTTATAATATAGATCAATATTAAAAACAAGCTCTTAAATAAATTCTATTTCATCTAGAGCAACTTGAAGAGGAACAAAGCTTTAAAGTTAGTAGAACAAAAGAAATTATAAAATGGGTAGAAATAAAAGGACCATACAAAGGATCAGTAAAAAGGACTTGGTTCTTCATGAGGGAAAAAAAAATCAATAAATTTTTAAGCAGTCTAGCAAAGATCCTAGGCTCATGGCTCATGTATGAAAGAATCAAGAGTCAAAATGACTATTGCACCCAAAGTGATATATAAATGTAATGCAATACCATTAAAATACCAACTCTATCTTTCAAAGAAATTGATCAAAAACATTAATACTTATATGAAACCATGAAAGACTTAAAATAATTAAAGAAATCCCAAGAATAAAAGGAGAGAAATGGAGGCTTAATGTTACCTACCTTTAAGCTATACTATAAAGCAACAGTTAATAAAATTATATGGTATTGGGATACAAATAGATATAATAGAACAGAATCAAAAGTTAAGAAATAAATCCATATTTATATCAATTTTAATGAAAGATGAAGAAGATATTATCACACAAGGGGGTGGGAATCTCCTTAACAGATAGAGGTGGGAAAATTTGACAGTCATATATAAAAGAAATAAGTTGGATATATATACTAAAATAAATTCAAATATATACTAGTTCCATATATACTAAAATAAACTCAAAGGCGTTAAAGAGTTATATATAAGATCTGCAACAATATAGGAGAAAACACTAGCAATATTTTTCATGGCACGGATGATAAAGATTTTTTTGAGACTGGGCCTTTGTGGCTAAGGAAATATAAGCAAACTGAACAATTGGGATTATCTCAATTTAAAACCAATAAATTAAAAACACTTAACACAGCAAGAGCAAGTATAAATAAAGACACATCCATCTAGGTATGAGAAAATAGTCACACCTCACCCTGCTGATAAGAGATAATATACTAAAAATGTATTCAATTTAATACTAAAAAAAGCAAGTAGCCCAATTAATAAATGGGTGACAGATATGGACAGAGGGTTCATCAAAATTGGTATCAATTGCTTCTTGGACTTTTGGCTAAGATCAAGTGTAAAGATGATATCTAGAAGACCAATAGCTACATAAAACATATTCATTATTACTTTTAATAGGAGATGCCAATTAAAACTACAATGAGATATAATCTTATAGCCATTAGAATAGCACATATCAAAAAGACCCTCCAAGAACAAGTACTGGGAAGGTTATAGAGAAAGAAACCCCATTATACTGTTGATGGGATAGAAACAGATACACTCATTTTTAGAAATTAATCTAAATTTCCTTAAAAAGAAAAAAGATGTTAACATGTTTAACCCAGAAATCTTACTTTTAGGTATTTGTCCAAAGAACATGGAACTGTCAACTCAAAACCTTATAAACCTTATATGCTCTACTCCATCTGTTACAACATTATTTATAATAGTTAAGATATAGAAATTACCTACGAGTTCACTGATAGAGGATTAAGTTAATAAAATGGAATAATATTCAGTGATAAGGAAAGACAAAAATATTGCCATTGGTAGAAAAATAGAAGGAATTATGTTAGTAAAGCTAGTCAGAATGAAAGACGAATGCTGAATATTTACAAAGTGAGTCAATGAGTAAAATATATACTAAAACTAGCATTAACTGATAAAGGGAGGCTTCTGAGTTTAAGAAGGGGAGAGAGGAGAAATTGAAGGGGTATGAGGAATGATGATGTGAGGAAAAAGAAAATGAAGATGCTTCAGTTATTCAAGTTAACAGAAGAATTTTATAATATACTTGATGCCTAAATGAAGAAATATGCACAATGAGCAAAAAAAAAATGGACAGTAGGGCAATGAACACTATTTTCAAAACTGAAACAGAAACCCCATTCAAATGGAAATTTCAAAAGTAAAAATACTATAAGGGAAATTCCTAAGACAAACTTATGAACCTATAAATCTAACCTAGATATTATTATTTAATGGAGAAGATAGAATAAAAGCATTTTGAGATATCCAAGGGTTAGAATTTTACCACCTGAGAATCCTAACTGATAACTCTATAGAACTTGGTACTGGATTGAAACTGAAGAATGGTTGACACAGAAGAAAGAACACAGGTGCCGCCTAGACGTGTAATCAGCTTGGGTGAGGTTGGAGTTATTTTGTGTCTGGTTATTGTTGGCAAAAGGTGATGTGGCATTTTGTTTTCTTCCAAGTAAAAGAATAGTTTCTTTTATGTATATATTTCATTTAAAAAGTGTAATTATTGGTCAAGTTAGTGTCTCATACCTTTTACATGATTTTTGTTTTCATTTTGTCCGCACTAACAATAGGTTGGTCAAACTGAATAACAGAATTTGGGTGGAAAAGATTCCTGCTGAAGACTGATATGCTGGAGGAAGACCAAGGAAGCCAAGTTCTTTGTATCAGAGTTCAGAAAGATAACAATATATGAGATGAAAAATGTTGCCTTGGGCCTAGCAGGGCATGGTAACTACTAGATAGTTACAATGGACTATCAAAGGAGGGTGATCTGACATTTGTTTTGGTGGATCATTCTGCCTTCTGTGTTGTGAAAAGACTAAAGGAAGACAAAGAAGATGCTGAGGGAAAGTGCAATAACCTCTTTGAGCTTGGTAGATGCTTATGATAATGTCATATAATTAAGAATTCCAAGCAAAATTCACTGACTTAAAACAATAGTAGTATCATTTCTCAAAGATCTGCAGCTCATGGTGGAGTCAGCTGAGCTAGACTGGGCTTGGCAGCTTTGTTTAAGTTGTTCATCTTGTTGTGCTTGGTTCTTCCCTCAGGTTGATTATATGGCTAGTACTCTGGACTCCAGAGTCAGAAGGCAGAAGTGAGCTTGGAAACTCACTTTGAAAAAAGCATATCTTTTCAACATGACAACAAAGGCCAGAAAGAAAGCTGTACTGCACATGTATACTCCAAGACACTGCCTTCATTCTTAGGGAGTAGGTAGTACTGCAAAGAGTCAAGAGGAAAGCAAATGAATTTTGCTTACCAAGTTAATGACAAGGGTGTGCACATAGAGAAAAGGGATGGCTTGGGGACATTAATTACATCTACATGATAGCAGCTGAGACAAAGAAAGGGGCAGAGAAGAGGTGGGATTTGTATATGTGTATATATTATGAGACAATAACTGACAGGAATTTTTGAGTGTATCAAATGTGGAATGAGAGACAGAAATATTGAAAATGGTTTTCTTTATTCATGTATTTAGAAATATTCCTTACTGGAATTTTTCTTTTGATTACTATGAAGCTCACTGGCTTCATTTCTAGTGTTTTGGCACTTATCTTGATTCTCTCAGTCTCTTTAAAGTTCGTACACAATCTTATTTTTATACTGTCTTATTACTAAGTGACAGAATTTATCTAGGGTGATTTATACAGACATCTTCAGCAGAATCAGTGTTCTACTTCCTCTTCTACAATAGTTGAGTTTGTCCCTGACAAAGTTCAATTTATTGCTCAGCCCACAAGTAATTCTAGAAGCACTTACTTTCTCTTGCTTAATCATCAACATAAAATATCATATTTCATCATGGTTCCATCCATGTCTTGTTTCATTGTTTTCATCCAAACATATCAAAGGTCAAACTATATTCTGGGAATGGTGTTTAAGACGATAGGGAATGTTTAGTAGACTTTTCGTCATATGTGGCTAACAGTTTTTTAAATCTTGGCATCTAAATTGATAAGTTCTAGTTATTTGGAATATTAATCTCTGATAACTCGTTCATTCCCTAGTGATGGCAAATAAATGAGGCATCACACCACTGCACTTTTGTTGATTTATGCATCAATATGCAAGCATGATTCATTTAACAATGCAAAGACTGTACATACCCAGTATGTTTGGTTGCTATGTGTACTGTTTGGTCCCAGGATACCTTGAACCAGAGAGAAGTCCTATTGAGTGACAGAGTTACATAATTCTACCTTCTTGGTAAACAGTTTTGAGTCTTGTGTTCTCAGCTCAGATGTCTGCGTATCAAAAGCCATGTGGGTCTTGCATTGTTCATTCTGTTTGACCCTAATCCAAGACCTTTTACGGAAGCCTCTGTTCCAGGCCTCCTTGCTGAGCTACTACTACTTTCATAGAAGTAATCAGTTCCTGCCACTACTACAGCTCCTGTTGACAGGAAATGGGGGTGCTCACCCTTTTAAAAAGAATGGCAATGGAAAACCATTCCCTTGCAGGTGGACTTTTCTGGCTCATATAAGGATTAGAAATGAAATTAGCCATTGGAAATTTCATTCAGATCAGTCCAAATGCTGTAAAGTACAACAAATGTAACCTCTCCATATTGGTCAATCAAGTTCAATTTCTCTCCATGTCCTTTCTCCTGAGCAGACAGCTGAGAAGCTCTTATTCTCTATGTTTGTTATACCCAGTTGTTGCCAGAGTCTACTGAAACAGAACATCCCAGAATGAACTCAGAAGCTTGACCTTGCAGAGCTGGTGATCTGGGCTATATACCAGAGGCACCCTCTCAAGCTGCTTCCAGAACAAGGCAGCACATGATGGAGTGGCCAGCCACATGGGTCAGACAATCGGGAGCTTGGAGCCAACAACAACTGCTAAGTGCACAGAGGAGCCAACTTCAGGAGAAATGGGAATGTGACAAAGTGGTATAAATAAGATGCCTGATTTGGACATTTCAGCCTCTACTGTTTCCTTCCTTCCAACTTTAATTTCCCTGTAACAGATCAAAACCACTTTGTAGCGGTAATCACTTTAAAATGAATTTTAAACTAATATGCCCCCACTCTGAAACAAGGTTTTTATTTTGGATGGACCTATCATCCATCCATCACCCAACCCACTCCAACAAAATGATGCATAATCCATCACAGAGCTTTCTGCACATTGTTCCCCTGTTCGAGCACATAAAAGGTTTCCTAGGGCTAACATCAGTCAGCCTTTACTTGGAGTCCCATAGTCTCCCAGCAGGGCTCTGCCTCACTCGCCATATATAATTTGCTATGCCAGGCTTATCGTCTAGGTCATCTTTGGGGTGCCCTACTTCCTGCCAGACTGAGCCTATAGTCTCTGATCTTACATGACCATGGGATTTTATAATTAGCAACATTTCTGAGTCGATGATCTCCCATCTATCTGTTCTCATTCTTATTAGGACATTTTCTTTCAGGACAGAGCTACACAATGCCATTGGGGATATTCTTTTTCTTTCTTTTTTTTTTTTTCTGAACCATAAAGCACATAATAGATGCATGCTAATCATTCACTGATTGGTTTTAACTTTTGTGGACCTAGAACAAGGTGCTCAGTGTAGGCTCATTGCTGTAGTTAGGGCCAGGGTTTGGGTGAGGCAAGTAAGAGGTTTAGAAGGTGGTGGACCTTGCACTTGGACCAGCCTAAGTGTGAGTACCACTTCCAACATTGTGCCTTGGATGCTTCATTTGTCATTCCTTGGACACAGACCTGGTTGATGGCATTGTGAAGCATTTCTACAAGATCTGTCTTTGTAAAACTTGATATTGACTTTCTTTTCCCTCACAGCTGTTCCTAAATAGGAAACACACAAATTGATGTATGGGAAGGGATCACTTCCTCTAGGCCAATGCCCCACAATGACGCAACAAAGTTAGGGTTGTGTCGTCTCATCTTCTTGTGAGGTCTGGATATGGTGTGTGAATACAAGTGAGAAAAACTTAATGCTACCTCAAGGTTTGACCTCACTCTTTACCCCCTAGTGATCTTACCTTCCACATGATTTTTGCTAGATTTGTCAAATGTAAGAATAAGAAAAACAAAGCAAAGAAGAAAAAGAGAAAAAGAAGAAAAAAGAAGAAAAGGAGTTAAAGAAGAAAGAAGAGAGTGAAAAGAAAGAACATTAAAAAGAGAGAAGGTATTTACATAGGCTAAATGCAAAGCTACAAGTAAGAGTGAATATTATTCTTATTTTTGTACCTAAAGATCTTGAGGCTGTTTTGAGTACATTCATAACACTTACTTGTTCAAGTATAGAATTCCACAACCACGTATCTCTATTTGCGCATACATACAGATCATACATATGTCCCTACATGTGCATTACTTACTTAACAGTGGTAGTGAAAAAAAACTAAACAGAAGACCCCCCCCACCCCAGATTGTTTCAGGCACTAAGGAGAGGGGAGTATCACATGGGGCTACCCATGAAGAATCTTTGGAGGCAAAATGATACCTTCAAGGTTAAATCACTAGTGGCACCCACAGAGAACTGTGGGGTTCCTCTGAAAAAGAAGAAGGTACTCCAAATGTACTCCAAACCTAACCATTTATAGTCAAATTGTGAAGCGTACACCTTGAGGCTGTGATGCAGGCACTTGGGAGCTTCTGAAAGTGCTCCATTCAGATCTGGTGCACATGTACCCAGGTAAACTGAATAAAATCATCTATCAGTGGAACTCTTTCTAGCAACATGATCTTTCCATAATATATTCAGGCAAATGCATGGACCTTGAATCAGTGGAGATATTTATGTATGCATGTTTGTATGTATAATATATGGATGTCTAGTTCTGAAGTATAAGTGATTCTACATAAATTAATTAGGCAACAGTCATTTTGTAGACCTGGTGTGAATGATAACTATTACAATCAAATATAATATTATACCTGGGCAACATTTTCAAGTATATAGGTTACCAGAGGTGGCATATTCCAGGTCTCATGAAGAGTAAACCCAGTATTTGGATGTAAAAGTTCTTTTGTTTTCTGATTATTTTTTAAACAAGAATGAGAGAACTATATTCAGTTAGGATAATTTTTTTTAACAAATCACAATATCAAAAACTATGAAATATTGGATAGATAGATTGATAGAGTAGATGTTACTTAAGGCTGCAGATATATGTGATTTTTTTTTTAAAGACAAAGGGATGATAAACTGTAGAATATACGATTGTAGCTACATGTAAAGGAGGACAGACAGAGAGGTAATATAGGAAAAGAAATTCTAGACTGGTATAGATATTACACATTATAACAATATTCTCATACATTGTTTAGTATGTATAGTTTAGAAGGTCACAAATATATAGACATATAGATGTACATGTGTGTATATTGGCAAAAAAATAGTCCTATTCAGTACACATCTGTATGCAAATGACAGGAACAATTTAATAATACAAACCAAATTGGTAAGAGAGCAATTAAAGAATGTGCAAAGAATTTCTGTATGAATTCTATATGAATTTCTATATTTCTATATTCAAATTTTTCTATATGAATAAAAGGTTCATATTAATTTCAGCGGATTTTCATTACATATATTATTCAGACACTAATAAAGTCCCTTAATATTTGATTTTTATTACTTTGTAATAAGTATCAAAAATGAGAAATGAAGACATTATGGGATAACAACACACTGGACAATATCCACTTACTAATAAATAAAATAAGTAAGTAAAATAAATATTATTTATTATAAGACTGATTTTTAAAGATTTCTTAAATCTCAGAGCTCTGAAAGGTTTTTCTGCGACTATATTATTTCTGATGCCCTCAGACAAACGGATCAGAAGGTTATGGTATTTCTACACAATGGAATATTATTCCACAATCAAAAAAGACCAATTTAATGCATTTGAACCTAGGTGAATGGGCATAGAAGGAATTATACTAGCAGAGATAAACCAGAAAGATAAACACTGAATGAGCTCACCTATATGCAGGATATAGGGAAAACAAACAAAAAGAACAAGTACAACTAAAACCAACAATGTCAGCAGAACTGAAGCATAGAGCAAAGGAGGGGGAGGAAGGGTAAAATTGGGGGAATGATGGGCACAAGAAATTAAGGTGATGGTTCACAGGTAACAAAGTGGTGGGAGAATCTTGGGGTAGAAAATGATGTAAAATATATACATGTGCAATTAAATTAAAAAGTTTTTTTTAAAGATGTGAAAGTTCTTACCCCTTCCATTTGAATACAATAAATAAATCAACCTGCTGGTTTTGTGTTTTGGTTGCTTTGGAGATTCTTTCATTTGAGTGCCCTCACAATTTTTGCGTTTGTCAAATTCAGGGATGGTGTCACCAAGTAAGGATTATGTATTCTTTTTTTATAAAAGCATATTCTAAGAAAAGTGGCCTGTGTGCTTGATTTTAAGGAGAATAAGAGGGAACCAATGAAATGTTCTAGTATGAATAGTCCATTAATAATTTAATATGTAGGACAAGTAAGCAAAGCCAAATGTTAAATGGTTGGGCGAGAGTCTGAACATTCCCCCCAAGTGTAAACACTTCAGCCTCATGCCTGGAGTCAGGGTGTGGGCCGCGGACCAAGTGACATAGCTTTCACTACCCAATCACAGTGCCCTTCAACAGTGACGGTGCCATGAAATAAAGACCCATAAAATGACAAACTCACACACTCACATACATTCACATTCACATGTACAGGGGAGTGGGGTTAGCCTTATATAGACCCCCAAATGCTCTGTGTTAACCACCCAAACCCATTCCTTGCCCACCACAATGAAGGCCTTCCAGGGCTCATTTGAGGGTCTCACAGAGGCTGATTTACTTCTCAATGGTCCATTCATCCTTTTAACGTTTACTCTGCAGCCCATGTAGCTATAACCAAAGCTGGATTTCATACATAAAAACTGACCTCCAGCACCCACATCTTTTGCCAAGTCCCAGGGAAGGCCCTCAGAATAAATTAGAGTTTGCCAAAGTGACAAGTTTAAGATTCAATTATTAAGTATAGTAATTTATTTTTACTGTGTTTGTAAAATGGCTTTCAGCCAACTAATTTCACTCCCCTTCACAGCCAAAAGCCCCAAGATAGCAACGGCCATCCTCACAGCACCAGATCAGCTTGCTCTCCGTTGTTTAATGCCACGTCAAACAGAAGGATTTCTATGGGACTCAGATGGAGACATTTCTCTTTTGCCTTAGTTTGGGCAAAAAACCTGATTTCCTTCAGATAGCTGTAATGGATGGTGAGGACGGCAGAGAGTAATCAGGCCCAGTTCGAGGCAAATGCCAAAAGTTTCCCAGAAGGATAAATCTTGTTTCCTGCCTTACTTCACAGAATTAAGCCTTAAACAAGTCATGTTCTGTGGCTTGGATGCTGTGTTTATATCAGCTTTGGCTCCCTGGCTCGTGGTTGGGAACATTGTATTGGTCTGTAACGCGGAAGGTTTTCCTGAAGCAAGAAATCACTATCCCAGTATCTTTATTCCCTTTCCATTTTATGTGTTCTAGTAATTCTAGCAAACGAGCTCTGAATGGTAAGTGGATCACAGGAGACAGTTACATTGACCAGGTGCAGCCAGCAGAGCCAATGATTTAGCGCTCTGCCTCAGCGACCGTCTTTCCCAGGAGTTGCATGAAAGATGTCTCTTCTTCAAGGATTTTGTTTTGGAAAATAATAACAGCACCTCATCTGCACATAGTACATTCTCTGTAGGTTCAGGGGGAAATCTTTTCCGTAGAGTTCAGGGCAGGCTGAGAACTTGCGGTCTCTCTGTGCCTTAAATGAAACCAAATCCTCCAGGGATTGCATTCGGTTATGGTTAGTAACAGGCGACTTCCTGTTTCGAAGCAAAATGGGCTGGAAGAGGCTTATAAAAAAGACTCAAAAGGTTTCTTGGACATCAAATGACTCTAGTAAAACATTTTGATGAGTTAAGTGTAAATGCATCAGCAGCATACGGATTAAATTCCCTTCTAAATAAACATTAACAGAGAACATGTTTGGCAAAATGCATTTTGAGTTTTGCAAAACTGAAAACATTTGAAAAAGGAGTGTGAGATATTTGGTGAACTCAGAAAGCAGCCGGACTGCCCATTCTGAACTTGAATATTTTCTTTGGATGTTCTGCAGATGTCAAATAAATTAGGACACAGATATTAAAAGCAACGTGTGCTGCAGAAGTGATCAGCTGCCCTTCACCAAGGAGGGTGTTTCCATGGATACCCAATTCGTGTATGTGGGTTTGAAGAGACCCCCGGGGGAGACCTGTAACCCCTTCCTCAGTCACAGGCATCATCTCTTTCCTGGACTCAATCCTCAAGACAGACTGCTCTTCACATATCTTGCAGCTGCTTTTCTACCAGTGAGATATCTGGATTCCCAAAGAGGAGTCCAAATCTGCTTCGCTACAGATGAGCAATGATGCCTTGGTGCCACCAGACATATGACAGCCATGGTGCTGCGTGGGCCAACATCTTTCAACCAGGAGCCAGTGACCTTGTCAAGACTCTCACTATCTCTCATCATCTCTTTTTTTCCTGTCATGTAACATTTGTTAACTCTTTGGAATGGGAGTTTTAACAATGCAAAGGGAAGACTCAAGCTGATATGTAGTTTGGAAAGAACTTCAGCTGGTCTTGGTAACTCGGTGTCCAAAGAAAAGAGTCAAATGTCACTCCCAGGATTAAGTCTGGCTGATCCATTCATGGGGAATTCATCAAACAAGAAAACCACTTTTAAAAAGTCTCTTAAATCACTAATTCTTAAGGAGTTGGGGAAGTGGAGGATGGACATCTTTTTTGTAAAACACGACCCAAAATGAGGAATCAGCCCCCATACTTGCAATGGCCACTGTAGAGATGGCTGGCCGTAATTATATTGCTTATGGATCATCTTGCTTTGTAATTTTATTCAGGCAGAAAGCAGATTCGAAGAACATGAACAGGCAAATTAATATCAAGTATTTTATTTAAATTCTTGAAATAGGAAAGGTTTAACTCGGTACATTTCAGCAAATGATGAAGTTATTTGCAGATAGTTGATAACCCACTACCGCATCAAGTTATTGCTGAAAAGCAATATGTGCTCAATAAAAATTTAAAAGATAATACAGGGAGTTCTCACTTCTCACTTTGAGTTTATTCTATAGTCTCACAAATATGCCTTCCTCCGTACCACCTTCATGCATTCATTAAATGGTTTCCCAGTGAGGCCACAGTAAGGTGGGGGCTGCTGGTTTCCCTTCTCTTCACTTACAATTTACTCTACATGTGGTTACCAGAGTTTTCTTTCAAAAGAACTGGTGTTGTCATTCACCTGTTCAATAATCTTTGATGCCTACCAGGTGTCTCCAAAATAAAGTCCAAATTCCTTCACTTGGTGTTCAAACCCTTCTGATCTGGCCCTAATTCACCTTTGAGTTCATGTCCCACCACCTCATAATCCAGTCACACCAGATGAGTTCCCTGTTCCCAGATTCCACATGTTCCCATGCTCTCCGTAGTGCTCAGCACTTCTCAGCATTTTGCATACTTATAAATATTTACCAAATTATTTGTCTAAACAGTGCCTTTCTACAAGGCTCTCAGCACATGGTGTGTGTGTGTGTGTGTGTGTGTGTGTGTATGCGTGTGTGCATGCATGTGTGTATTTTTTGATTCGCCTTTCCACTCCCAGGGCTAGCACAATGCCTGGAATCTAGTAAATGTCCTGTGGTATTTGAGGTCAGTCATTCACTTTGAGAAAGTTCCCTCTTTTTGTGTTTCATGACACTGGCTGTATATATCTATCACAACATTTGCCTATGCTTGTAAGGTTCCATATTAGTGTTCAACTATAAGAACTTCTGATCACTAGTATTTGAGTTTAGAGATGAGTGAATATCTTAATTTGTTTCTATGTCCTTGGTGTAGGCATATTGGTCCATGCCCCTGAGTACTCAATAAACAGAGCATTTAAACAAAAAGCATTTGCTGCAGTAGAAGTTTCTATAATAATAATATATGTCAATCTGTAAGGTAAACCTATAGGTAGGATAATGATTTCAGATGTGGTTCTTACTCTTGTGTTGCTGGCCAGGTTCGAGGGTTATAGCCCACAAGGTAAATCTGTGTCCCTTTCTGTACATACTTTATTTGAGCATTCACTTCCATCTTGTCTGGTTTTACAGGGCAGTGGCAAAATTGATTCATAGCAGAGATCACTAACACTTAAAGCCTAAAATACTTACTATTTGACCCTTTAAGATAAAATTTACTGCCCTGAGGATACATAATTGAAAATAGTAATAGTATCTACTACATGGAATAGTGATGAGGATAAAGTGAGGTAACATCTATAACATGCTTAGTATAGTCTTTGGAACATATTAATTGGCTAGTCCTTGTTAAGTATTGTTATTATTATTATTATTATTATTATTATTATCACAATATTGCAATTATTTTTACACCATTTGAATATGAAATGATAAGCCAGTAGGAATTTGACACAGTTCATATTTGAGATGAGTACAAGGGTAAGAGAAGCATAATCCAAGAGCCTGGCATTGAGAGAGGAGTAAGCAACAGAGCAGACAAGGTGCTTAAAGAAATGTCTTTGCATATGTAGCTTGATGGTTTTATTATCATACACGTTTGAGAGATGAGAGACATGCTTGTCCATTTGTCTTAAAACGTCAAACATGAGGACACAGGGCTAGGACTAGCCATCAGACCTTTAGAAGATAGATGTGCTTTTAGAACTAAAGCAATTCTATTCATTCTCCCAGGCTCGTAAATGACCAACTAAACTACCATGATGTCTGAAAAAGTATCAACAAAAAAGAATCACAACCCAGCAAAAAGGGAATCCTGAGAGGATGTGTTAACATGGATAGGGACACCAGATAACATATGAAAAGGCTTGATGCCTTTCAATGAAATAATCAACAAAATATGAACAAAACACTTTTATACAACAGTTCAAAAAGGTTAATAACAACAACTTATAACAACAAAGGTTCATCTTCATAATGTACTACTAAGTACAAAAAGAAAATCAAGTCACTAAAATTATGAATGGTATTTCATGATACATTTCCATAAAGTTAAAAACTACTAAACTAAGTAAATATTTTTGAAGATGTATAGGGATATAATAAACATTTAACAAAAAAATGATGAGTGTGGGACCTAAGATGACAATTTAATAGAGTATAAGGAAGCAGTTTTAGGGATTCAATTGAGATGTGTGTAGCCATTCATTTCTTTTTCCCTTTATTCGGCAAATATATGCTTCTGTATTAAATATTATTAAACTGTAAAATTATTAAGCATCTGTTAAGTGCAAAATGTTACAACAATTATAGGAAAGAGTAAAGCAAACAATAGGATAACTCTTACTTCCATGAAGTTTAAATTCTTGTGAGAGAGGATTCCTGGCAAAGACAGGAATGTAAATATCTGAATCACAATGATGAGATTATTCCATAGAAATTGAAGGGTCTTCTAGAATTTGTTCCTGTGTGGAACTTTTAAGTTGATAAATACTAGATGCATTGGAAGTCCAAGTTAAGTATAAAATTATAGTAAAGTCACAGACATCTGAGTATAGCAGGTTAACCAACACTCAGTATATATGTACCTATGTTCATCATACATATAATATGAAGAAATACATACATTGGTGAAAACCCTATGGCATTTATACATGGATCCTCTTCTAACACTGGAAAGTTAACTATTTTAACTGATGAATTATTTAATAAATAGCTCTTGGAGTCTGCTTGAATTTGAATGGTCCTAAACAGCCACTGCTCAAAATTAACTACATGATGCAGTGATGACTGGAGAAGAGAATTGGTCTCAAATGCTTCAGAGCTCTGAGTTCACATGGAACTATATATGGAACTGGCACATCAACACAAGGTATTTTCCAAATGACTCATGGAGGTGACAGGTTTTCACAAAGCATGACTCCTTGAATTTTACTTTGGGAGTTGCTAATTACTGTATTATGGCTCAAAAATGTAAAAGTATATATACTCTATAACATATCTAGCTATGTATAGATAGATATGTTATAGATAGATATGTTATAGAGTATATACTCTCTATCACTCTAGCTAATGAGAAGATCAGATGTGTTAAAAGTGCCATTACAGGCGCAAGGTCAGATTTTCTATAAATGACTTAGATCCTTTTATAGTTGTTCCTTATACTCTTCAAACGTAGGATCTAACATCCATGCAGACATTCATTCATTCACTCATTGTCACCAGCTTCTGATTTTTTTTCTCACTAGATGTAATGCCAATAGTCAAGATTTCAGTTTTGTTTAACTTTGTTTATCTGGGAACAATAACTTGGTTTATTTGCTGAAGGAAATCAACTCCAATGATCTGTTCCTCAGGATCCACTAAGTACACTTTGAATTTATTGGTGAAATAGGTAAATGGCTTTCTGAAGCTCCTTTTAGAAATTGCATCAAAGTTGAAATTGTTAATTCACATTTTTTATTGTCTGCACAGAGGCTCCTTTAAGGGTTGGAATCATGGAAACAGAGTCCCCATCTCCCACTGCAGGACAGACTTAGGAGACTGTCCCCATGATCTCAGTGTAGAACCTCACTACCTCAGGGTGAAGTATCTTGGTTTGCTGGTTTCTGAAGAACCCTAATCAGTAAGAACCTTTTTCTGTCTAATTTTAACCAGTTGTCAGCAAATCAGATAGGAAGGGATCCAAACTAAACTTTGGTTAAAAATGGCTACAGAAACCTCTTGACTGGGAGAGTGAGTCCTTCTCTTTGGCAGGGAAACACAGTGCCCCAAGGCGGAGTGCCTCGGATCCTCAGCCCCAACTGTGCGAGCAGCAGTTTATTTGTTTTGTGGGTGTTTTTTTCTTTTGTAAACATATTCTGAGGCCAAGTGATTGGTACATGTCTTATAAACTGAAAATATAAACACAGACATTCTCTTCCAAAAATGGATCTCCAAGACTTCCCTCGGAAACTTGCTCTTATTGTTTGTTCTAAACTAGCATGAGTGAAAATGTTACACTTCTGATATAGGGAGTACTAATCCCAACATCAAAGACAAAAAAAAATGTTTAAAGGTTTTGAGACATCTTATTCCATTCCAAAAGCCATTTCTGCTTCTGTTGAGGACAGTGGACTGATATGTTGCATCTTCTTTAAGGACAAGGGTGTTTGTCATCCCATTTGTCACCCCACCTACTTCTTCCAACCCCAATCAACACAATGGAATTATAGACCACCAAAATGAGAAGGAAAGTTGGGTCTACTCTTACATAATGAGAAGATATCGGTTAAAATAATACCCCTTTGTCCCCACCCTTATACTAGGTTTGGGGTACAGTTGTACTTTAGCTTACAGACAACAGCATCAAAAACAATGTTCTTCTCCTGTATGAGTCCTCACTAACCTAATTCCTGGGCTGACCCCTTGTTTTCCAGCCTCCTTATGTATCTGACTCTTAATTACAAACTATTTCAGCCACCCGCAAGCATGACCACCTTCAGCTTCATCATTAGTTAAACACATCTACTAGTAATAAAATATACAATCAAACCCCCTACTCTTGGGAATAACTCTACCCATTCTAGACTTCACACCAGTAATCTAGCAAGAGTCCTTGATTTCAATTAAATCTTATCACTTGAATTTTCATTTCAGATAACAACACATGGACAATTACTCCAGCTTCCTAGGAGTCAGTCCAACCTCTGTGCCATATTGCCAATGAACCAATATAGGTGCATGCTATTTAAGAAGTTTCAGACTCAATTTAAATCTCATGATCTCCATAAACCTTCTCCAATATGATGTTGCCAGACTTAACCTTGGCTTCCCTCAATTCCTCAGCATATACTCATGATTTTCTAGGATACTTGACACTACTTCCCAGCACTGTAGGTTTGATTCTCTCCTTTCACTTTTGCAAACAGGTACTGAAATTTTCCCTTAACACCTTTCAAAATGCGGTGCATATAACAGGCATTCACTGTATCTTTTTTCTAATAATATAATAGTTATTATTTGTCACTACAGATTCAGATTAAGCTTTCTCAAATAAAAACACTTTATTTTCCAGTCTTTAAAAAATAAAGTGATATTAAATAGGACTAGATTTTGTTCACGGACCTCAGCTACTTTATCTCCACAGTAAACAACAATGAGATTGGTAAATGATATAGTGTATAAGACACTGACCCATGGAAACCCATAGAATAAGAATGGTGCTTGCCTTGGTCACTTCTTTTGTTGTTGCTCACATGACAGCTTTTCCTTAAGGTCTACTCTAACTACTCTATTTAAATCATAGCCCTTACTAGAGCTGATATTGATTCCCTCTTCATAACATATGATGTACTTTATTTTTGTATCTATTGTTTCTTTTCCCCTACTAGAATATAAGCTTAACAAAAGCAGAAATTTGTCTCTTTTGTTTACAGCTATATCCTTAGCATATATCAGTGACTGTTATGTAGCAGTTGCTTGCCAAATATTAGCCATCATCAATGATGTGGTAGAGCCAGTGGTACACCTTGCGTATTTGAGACTGAGAGATGATTTTTTACACTTATTTTTTCATGTGCAGTCAAGAAATAAAGCAAAAAAAAGGGACCAAAAATAGCAGACCATGACAAGGTTATTTTATCATATATGAATTATATACACACAAAATAAAATTGATGGTATTGTTTAAAATGCAACAAAGCTAATAGTTTTTAAACTTACCTAGCCATTTGAATTTTGCTTGGTTGCAGCATACTTCATGAAATACCTCATGAAATACAGCAATACTTCATGGAATAACTATCCTGTAACTAATAAGTGAATTTTAATGCAAACATCAGATGGCAATGACCAAGATATAACACTGAGGCAATGCATCATTTTCTTTATTTTTTCATTTTGTGTTAAAATCTTAAAGAATAAATTTCAAATTGAAGATATTATTCAAATTCAGTACATATTCTGTTTATCAAGTGAAAATATGACATCTCTCCTTGTAGCTTACACACTGAATTACTGATATTAATTTTAAAAATTTAACAAAAACTCTAAGCAGTCACAGAAATCATTCAAATTCTGCTTCTTTTTATTCAAAATTCATACCACCATTTCTTGTGAATATTCTATTTTTAAGCTTTTCCAATGCAGTTTTAAAAATTATTTTTTATTGAGGTAATACTGATTTATAATACTCTATATGGTAAGAAGCTTAGGTTCAAATCTGTTCAGATATATGTTACAACATTATCCATTACCAAAGAACCCATAGTCCTCCACTGTAATCCATTGAATCCTTTACTCCTTAACTCTACAGTCAGATTTCTAGGGTTAGTTTTGGTTTTGTTTCATAAATTCCTTTGTTTTTCTTCTTTGCATCCCACATGATCGAAATCATCCATCATTTGTTTTTCTTCTTAGATTAGTTTCATCTAATCTAATACTCTCCATCCATGTTGTCGCAAATGGTAGGAGTTCACATTTTTTAGAGCTGTAGAGTATCCCATGTATGGATGTATGTCACATTTCCTGATCCATTTATTCGTTATTATCATTATTTGTTCTAGTTGCATTGTCTCCAATTGTAAATAGTGTTTCAATGAACATAGGTGTACATGCATTTCTTCCATTTAGTGTTTTTGCATTCTTGTGGTAGATATCTAGGAGTGGAATTGCTGGATCATATGGTAAATCTATTTTCAATATTTTGAGATATCTCTATATTCTTTTCCACTGGGGCTAAATTTACTACTTAAGCACAAGAACATCTAGTACCACAGAGGCTGGACACACATAGCACTTAAAATGAACTTCAGTAATTCTGAATCATTAAACTTACACTTACAAAATAAATACCTTTAGCTGAGTTTATGTATAACAGACTCAGTTTACAACTGGGAGTTATTGTCACTATGATGTAGAATTTTTACTAAGGGCAAAGTAACAAAAATGTACATTCTTGAAAGTTATACAATGCATATTACATATGGAATTTTACATTATGTTTCTTATATGTTTCTTAGGATATTTTATAACATTTATCTCATTTATAGTATATAAACATATAAGACACTATATTTATATATACATACAGGTTACATATAGCATATAATGTAATCATCATGAATTATGTCTACTATACAAATAGAATTTAAATATTCTAATAGTTAAATTATTTAAAAATCAGAGCAACAATTTTTTTCAGGAGACATATTTGATAGTCTTTAGAATTTTTGGTACACAGTGATAATAAAAAAGTGGAGTTATTTTTAATCAGTTTTATTATTGCATTTGAATTCTTTATAGTCAATGCTCACTCCTATCACTTTCACTCATATCACTAGTTATTTCTGCTTATCTTTTATCCCTAATACCCAGCAGAGCTCTCATTCAGCAGGTAGTTCATGATGGGGAAGGACTCATGCCCCCTCAAGTTAGTATGTGTGCAGAAGTGTCTCTAGGAATGTGTCTTGTGACCATGAGTTTATGCTATTCTTAGGCTCAAGGCAAGGAGCTGGAGACGAGGTTAACTCTACTGTGATATGAAGAACATGGTGCTGTGATCTGGAATCCACTACCTTATGCTAGCCCACTCTCGACCTCGTTCTTCTTGAGAAGATTCCTGGCAGCATGGGGCTTCTCACTGGGCATAGGTCTCTGGGTTCCTCAGGACAGAGATTTGCATTTCTCTACCAGGGCAGGGGCAGCCAGAGTTCTCAAGGTCTGAGACTATATTAGGGAATATATGCACCAGGGAAACAACAAGCTTGTTTGTTTTCTTCTAGAACAGTCTGCTCTGCTTATCTCAGACACCTCCCTTTCTTTAGCAGAATCACAGCCCTCGGAGGAATGTTCCCTAGGGGTTTGGGAAGTGTTCCCTCTATCTAAATGAGGTCTTGCCCTTGGTATTTGTGAAATCATTTCACAAGAAATCATTTCTCTGAGACCAAGAAATAGTTTTTGAAAATCAAAGAACAGTCATATAAATGAGACATTCCTGATGGTGAGTGTGATAGGGCTTCACTGGTCACTACATTTACTGATGTAGCATCAATAGCTCTCTTCTTCACAGTTCTCATAATTTGTCATCATCTTGCTGTTAGCCCTTGTGCTTAGGGTCCTGAGCGCCATGTGCCATGGAGTGGCAAGAAGATGGGGATATTTGAGTCAATATCCTTAATGATGTTGATTATTTATCACTTTTGTTGCCAGCCATACTTGAACATGCCTCCAGAAACCCAGCATGTCCCTCCTCCCTACCCACTGTCAGACTTGGCATGCTTTGTAGGTTTAATTCTTCCCAATAGCTTTCATGGAAAGTGAGATAACCCATATCTTTTTTGGTCACTTAGTATTAGAGGAAGTTCCTTGGTTTTCTGTTAGTCATAAAGCTCTACTATTCCTTTAACTGAAATTTCAAATCATATGCAGTAGTCAAAACCATTCCTTCCCTAGCTTGGGGTTGTTGCAGGCAGAACCCTGCACTAAGAAAGGGAAAGATGGTGGACTTTTCTCTGTGTCCCTGCCTTGTGCTTGTACCTTTCCTTCTCAGCTTGGGAAACTTTTTTTGAGTCCTCTGGAAATAGAGAGTGGTGGACAAGGGTGTTGTGGTATTTGGGATGCCTATCCTGATGGTCCTCTTGAATTTTATCTCAGTACTTGCTGGAATTTTCATTCTTCTGTATGCTTCTGTGAGTTTTTTTGAGATTCATGCTCTATCACTGGTGATTGCTCTACTTTCTCTGACTGGGTATTAATGATTAGCCTTCAGTCCCAGGGCACAATCCATATATTTCCCTCCTCTAACTGCTGGACTTCTGCATCATCCAAGTAAAGATGGGGTCACATTTTGAAAGTGAATAACAACTCAGTTCCTAAGTGTCTACCGATTTATAAAGTCACATTCCTGGAGATAGAAAAGTTAAATGAAGCAACAAGGAACTCTAGCTGAAGGAGAGTTGGTTTGATGTGATGGCATTGATATAATTACAGAATAGACAACATATATTGACAACCCTAAGGATTTTTAGACACAAGTTCTTCTAACCAGAATGCATGGAGGTCAATTGGACCCCTCTACCTGAGCCAGGTTCCCTCTTCAAAAAATACCTGTAGTACCGTGGCACACGTAAAGTAGATGACATTACCTGCATTTGCAGGTTCTATGGTATTATAGTACTAGAAAAGGAATAAAATGATTAGGGGAATAGATAATGGAATGAAGCTATACTTGAAGGAACCAAAACAGAAGTACCAAAACAGAACCAAAAAATTAAAATTTGCATGACAATGAGGATGTAAGAAGATAAAAACAACTGAAACCATTTCCTAACATTTCTAATAACTTCATTTCTGCTTAGTGTAAGGGATTGATTGTTCATAGCACCCATGGCTTAGTCATAGCTGAGGAAGGTTTGTAAGTGTTTCACAGACAGCATTTTACTGACAGAGATTGCATCCGTTTCTTGGAACACATTCCACGACAGGGTTCCAGTTCTCCTGGATTATCTTTGGTGATTTTTGTAAAATCTTAAGCTGCTAAGTGCCTTCCTGCTTTGCTATGGACTATTTTCATGTGACTGCTCTATGTAGACCAAGTAAATGGTACTTCTTATAAAAATTGCATCTGAAAGTATCCTACTCTCTTTTCTCTGTCCTGTACTTTTACATTTTCAAAAACTATTTCACTTGATTCATAAAATAACAATGGGGTAAATAATAATAATTCAGATAAAAGAACAAAGCTTACAAGACCAAATTAATTTATTCTTGGTCACATTGTAAGTAGTAACTATGATTATTCTTATACTTCATTAATACTACCTTACTTTTCTATAATGTTATAAAGGACTTCAAAGTAAAAATGTGCTCATTTATCTACTGATTCTCCTAAGTTATGTCAGTTAGAGATCCCTAACTAACAGATGAAAACATCTCAGGTCACAGTTGGGAATTGTCAGATTTCTTATTTAATCTGAGGCTTTAGATACTACACTGCATCTTTATATATTTGCCTTTAAAAAATAGACATTGCCTTAGTGAATTTTTATGTAACTCATAATTACACTTAATATGAATTTATGATTATACTTATTAAGAAAGGCATAAAAGTGGTTGCCACTTATTCATTTTATCCCCATTTTTTCCCTCATTTAAACAGCAGCTTGAACCACAAGGCAAAGTGAATCAAAAATCCCATCTAAGTACTTTTTGTTTATATCAATTTCAGTGTTGGCCCCCAAAATACAAACGAGTATCAACAGTTTGAAATTACTATGTTAACATTTTCTGTTTCTAAACTAAGCTAAACATGGAAGCAAATTGTATTGCAACACGTATTTATTTTAACTCCAATACAACTGATATTCTTATCCAACTTCTGTGATGTTAACAAACTTTCCTGTAGTTTCCCATAGTGATGGAATAGAGTTAATAGACTATTTCAGTTTACAAATTTGAGTAGAAATAAAAATGTATAATTTTTTACAACTCAAAGTTATTTTTTCCCCAATGATGTTAATTTGTTATGTGTTAGATATATATAAAAACCTATATTTAATCCAGTGTATACTCCACTGTATCTTACAATTTATAGCAATAGCCTCTTAGGGGAAACATATTAGCATGAAGATTGTTATGAAATTCAATGTTTTTCTCATTTTACCAGCAAATTTTATGGGAAAATAAAAACTATCTGTACTCTACTCCTTTGTAGAAGTACAAGAAAAATCTGATGGCTTAAATTTTATTTTATATTTTATGATGTTGCAACCAAAGTTCTTCTAAGAGTACAAGTTTATACTATTAACACTGACTCATTTTCTCAGACTCACTTGACTTTCACCTGGCATGAAATTATGCACTTGAAAGGACAATTAGCTTAAAAATTAGACAAATTATCTTTGAATCAAATCTACTTCTAGTTAATTCTCACAGGCATGTAACTATATACCCCAAATCAAATGTTCATCAGCGTGACATATGTAGTAATCAAAACTGAAAACAAAATAAAATTTTAGTAGAAGAGAATGATTGCTTTAATAAATACTTACGATGAAATATTGGGTACTATTAAAATAATATGCTATAAAGATTTTTCATGACCTGGAAAATTGTCATGAAATAGGTTACTTTTCCAAGAGCACATGAAAAATGAAATAACACGTTACCAGTTTCAAAGTGAAAATGTTCACCTTTAAATATTTCTAAAATCAAGATCTCTTAAAACTAATGGTATCTTTTTGTTATTGTAGACCAGGTAGCAACATTAGTAATCAGGCTTGTGAACACACATCTGTACTTGGCTGTTATTCCTATTGGAATGATTGGCAAATTCCACAACTAATTATTTCACTCAAAAACAAATTTAGGGACAACTATAATTAGGAATGCAAATCTTGGTTTTTGCCTGAAAATCTTACATAAATTCCTACTTACAGAAAAAGTGCTAGCAGTAAAACTCACTTAAGATGAAAGACTCAATGATTTCCCTTCTAAAACTGTAAACAAGACAGGGAAGCTCACTCTTGCCAACCATATTGGAAATAATGTCAAAAGTCTTGACTAGTATAATAAGGCCCCAAATAAATAAATGCCAATCTTTATATATTAGAAATAAGAAATAAAACAATCTCTATTTACAAAAGACAAGATTGTCTAAATAGAAAATCCCAATGAATTCACACACAAAAAAATCAGTTCCTACATTAGTAGGTGGATATAACAAAGTTACAGCACACAAACACTACAAAATTGATCTTGCATTTATATTCCAGTAATGAATTACTGAAATTCAACAGCAAATATACAATATTATTTACATCGGCTTTCTCCCCCCCAAAATATAAGTTTGACTTTAAGATAATGTCAATAATATTTAGATACTGATCAATTTAAAAAAAGACAAGAAAGAAATAAAATATTTAAATAATTAGAAGATTTGATGATGGGTTAAAAGGAATATAACAGTTAAAATAACAGTTCTCATAAAATTTATATATTTTTTTAAAAATTTACATCTATTTCAAGCAAAGTGAAAGTTTTGTTTTGTTTTGTAAGTATAGACAAGTTGAATCTAAAACTTATATTACTAAACAAGAGTTAAGATAGCCAAAATGATTTTGAAAGAGAAGTTGGAATATTTATGTTATTCAGTTATAGGATTTTCTCTAATGCTACAATGATCTAAACTCAAAAATGTACAGATCTATAAATCAGTGAAGTAGAACAGAGGTCAGACACAGATGCAAACCAATATGTTTAATTTTGGATAGAAGATAAAACAATTTTTTCAACAAATATTGGAACAATTAGCATCCATATGCAAAAAAGAACTCTCAATATAACTTTTATAAAAAATAATTCAACATGAACTATGGAAACTATAAAAGTACCACTATTAAATCTCTTGATGAAAATAGAAGCAAAAGTCTAAAGGCCCAGGGATGATTTGGAGATAGCCAATCTATGATACAAAAAAATATAAAAAAGCAATTGATCAAGTTGAATTTCATCAAAATTTAAACTTTTGTTTTGAGAAAGATTATTGAGTAAACAAAATGTAAAATACATAGGAATCACACCTTCAATACAGTGTCTTATATTCAGAATACGTAAAAAACTCAAAACAGTAAGCAAGCTAATTAAAAAATAAGTAGAAACTTGAACTAACCCTCTGTAAAATATATCATATCAGTGCAAATAAGCACATGAAAATATACTCATTAACTTTTAAGGAAATTCAGGTTGAATGTGTGGAAAATATGTTTTTTCTTGTTTGTTTGTTTTCAAAAAAATGACAACAAGTGATGGCAAGTATGGGCAGCAACTAGAATTCTATGCTGTACGTATGAATACAAAGTTGCATACATCTCTGGATATCAAGTTAGTAGTTTCTTATGAACATGTAATTCCTAGGTTCACCATCAGTCTAAGTATATGACTTTACTCAAGAGAATAGAAAACTTATGTTCATACAAAGGCCTGCACATAATTGTTTACAGCAACTCTCTTTATAATCTCAGAAAGCTGTAAAATGTCTAAATGTCCTTCATGTTGAATGGATAGCAGATTCAATTACCTCTTTACAATGGAATATTGCACAGGAAAAAAGGGAAAAAGGGAGGAGGGTATGGGGGTCAAGGAAACCAACAACGGATCCACATAGGATGAATTTCAAAGGCATTTGATACGTGCAAAAAGTCAATCTCCAATACTACATACTATAAGATTCCATTTGTAGGAAATTCCAGAAAAAGTGAAAGTGTAATAACTGAGAATTAACAAATAGCTTCTAGAGATTGGATGTGAGAGACAATATGGCTGAAAAGGGAGTTCTTATTTCAGAGAGGAGGTTCTCGGGGAACTGACATGTGGAAACGTGTGTGGACCAGAGGAATGAGACACAACAAACAAACTGCTACTAGCATCTCTTCACCTCTTCAGAAATGCTTACTTCTGGTCACCAGGGTCACTGGAGAGTTTTAAAAAGAAGGAGGCACAGACAATGCTCTATTTACCATTGACATCTTCATTTTTAAAAAAACTCCTCCTTCTGTGGGTTACCATCTAACTGTAGCACCTCAGCGGTTATCAGAGATAATCCTACACTGAAGGTGGCTTTGCAGATTGTTCATGAAGGCTATGTCCCAAGGCATTATTTGATAAGAGGATAGGTGTGAATAGTAAGAACTAAGCTGATCTTCAGGACATCCCAGGGTCAGCAAATCACCTGTCGTATCCTATCCATGGGTACAAGCCTTTGCATTTGCAGAATCAGGGCAAGTGGTATGCTTGCCTCCACTCTCAGTATTCCTTTTATATTTTTTTCCACAATTTCCTTTTCTAGCTATTAAAGGAATTCTTGGTCATTATTTAAAAAAAACATGAAAGTATTAAAAATATTTTCAAAAGTCCTCTGTTCTTCAACTTAAAGGAACCACTATTAACATCTTGTATATTTTTTTCACCAATGTGGGGACTTTAAAAAATCATATGTAATAACTGTGCTTTGTTGAGTTCAAGGTGTTTCAATTATCATAACATTAAGAAATCTATGACAAGAAAAAATCTATCTAAAATGAGATTCTTTTTTCTATTGTGCCACCTAAATAGATCTTCCAGAGATACAGTCTTTTTTAATTTACATAAGGGAATTTGACCTTCTTGGAACACATTTTTCTATAGTTTTAAAACAACTGAATATTTCCGTAACCATCATCACAATCAGGAAACAAAACACCCCTACCACCCTAAGAGCTCCCTTGTGTTGATATGAAGATGTCAATGGTAAATAGAGCATTGTCTGTGCCTCCTTCTTTTCAAAACTCTCCAGTGACCCATGTGACCGGAAGTAAGCATTTCTAAAGAGATGAAGAGATGCTAGTAGCAGTTCGTTTGTTGTGTCTCATTCCTCTGGTCCACACACGTTTCCACATGTCAGTTCCCCGAGAACTTCCTCTCCGAACTCCATCAGTAATGATTCTAGTAACAAAAACTGTCAGGGGCTGGAATAGTAAACATTTTACAAAGACAGATGGCTTCCAAATGTGGACTTTCTCCCAGTGAGCACACCCCCAGTGCTAACTGACTCAGAACTTGGATCAGGGCGCTCAGGCCCCCAGTTGGGCCACAGGTCAAGCCACAGATCTGTGACCTTGTGACCGTTTATCCCCACCTATCTGTCCTCTTATCTCCCCTCTTTTTGTGGAGGGGAGTTTCCCTGACCCATTGCCTCAGTAATCGTTGAGAGCTGTCCTTGTTTACTTGTTGCAGTGCTGCCCTGAAGACCTTCCCCCAGGCATCCAAGCATCACCTCAAGCAGGGGTGAGTAGCTCCCTGGCTCTGACTGGGCTTTGGGGTTTCTGTCTAGAGAAGAAACACTACTAAGTTGTCCTAAAACTCATTTTCTGTCTTTTCAGGATGGCCACTCTGGGGATTACCACTTTGATGAACCAGGTCTAGAAACTTCAAGTTGTTCATGTAATCACTTGTTTGATGGGGACCTGCCAGTCAAAAAACTTGTATTTCCTCTTTCCCAAAGAGGGAGTCCAAATGACCAACAGGCACATGAGAAACTGCTCAACCTCACTAGCAATCTGAGAAATGAAAATCAAAAACACAATGAGATACCACCTCACACCAGCAAGAATGGCCCATTTCAAAACAAACAAACAAACAAACAAGCAGCAACAAGTGCTAGTGCTAGTGGGGATGTGGAGAGAAAGGAACACTTTTACACTGTTGGTGGGAATGTAAACCGGTCCAGCCACTATGGAAAGCAGCATGGAGGACCCTTAGACTAATGGAAATGGAACTGCCATTTGACCCAGCAATAGCTTTTCTGGGAATCTACCCAAAGGAGACCTCAATGTGGGTGCAAAGGGACATCGGTGCTCGGATGTGTGTTGCAACACTGTTAATAATTGCAAGGACATGGAAACAACCCAAATGCCCCAAAACAAACGAATGAATAAAAAAGATATGGTATATATACACTCATAATATTACTCATCAATTAAAAATGACAAATTTGATAATGATTTTTTGGTAACATGGATGAAATCATAGTAGCAGAAATAAGTCAGAAAGAAAAAACAGAAACCAAATGGTTTCACTAATATATGGACAACCAAATGAAAGTACACAACAGGAGTGGGGGGAACAGCTAGAGAGGCCAGGGAGGGGAGGAGGTGGATGACCCCCAGGATTAAAATGACGTGAAATATATATAAATTATTTATATAAAATAAATAGATAAAAGAAACTACTGGATTTAGGAAATTTTCAAAAACTTTAGTCATGAAAAAGTCAAGGACAAATGGAGTAAGTACAATGTTATCAAACAAAGCATGTCTGCGATGAAAAAACAGAGGAAAACACAAGTCTTTGGTCGAATAGTGGGATTCTTAGTGTTTCTTCTAAAAAACAATTTACATGTTCCCAATGTCTTTGTCTTAGATAATTTGTTTAAAAAAGAGAAGTCTGGCAAAGTAACAGTCTAAAATGTGGCTGTTTTCTCCATAGTTTGGACTTAGATTGAATTTTTATATCTTTAAATAGTGAATTCCTGCTCTGCTCTAATTTCATGTTATCAATTAAAGACTTATTATTTTAGAATGGAAACATATGCTCTTAAATATTAAAATGGGGGGATTTTTTTGGCATCTTAATAGATAAGAAAACATTTCATTGTACTAGGCAATTATTTCAAACCACCCGTAAGTGCTTCCTTTGGCACATTCTGGTTGGGCCTCCTGTCTGTCCAGGTCAGAGTCTCCCATGTTCTGGATCACTCTCCTCAGCGTTCTCCTTGATTCCTAGGCACTTGCCTGGTCATTCCCTGCTGACAAAAATCATTCTCTGGAAACATGGGGCCGGTTCATGTTACAGAACTAAAGATGTTATTTTAAAAAGCAAAGAATTTTTTGTCTGACGACCATCTAGAATTTCTAGTCTAACAGCTTCCAGCCATGAAGAGCAGCTGAATGAGAGGTACAGAGACACTGGAAGGGAATTGGAGTGAGCAAAGTAAAGCAGAGCTCCCTCCCCAGCCAGAGGGCTCCATGTGCCCTGACACACAGCTTTGCCCAGGCTGAGGGCTGCTGTGGCCTCCTGGCTGTTCAAGCCAGATGAGAAGCAGTGGCCAGTGCCTTTGAGGAATTTACTCACATGCTAGGCCTTTTGCTGAGTCAGCTGGGCACACACCCTCTTCAAAGGACCCTCCCCGCCTTCACCCCTTTGAAGAACTTTGAAGAACTTGCTTTGCTCAGGAGAAATATCAAAACTCTTGCTGTTTAATTTTTACAGGAAGCCATGGCACTGATAAATGGGAGCTCATCCATACATGTTTTTACTCTGTTACCTAAGAAACTATCTTCAAAACAGAAGTCCTCATAAATACTCTGGAGATGCATCAGACGCTCTCTGACGCTATGCGACACTGTGTATATTGCTTGGCAGGAGTTCATTGGGAGAAGATAAACTAGCATATTTTGCCAGGATTCTATTGCTCTCGACCTTGACCTTGGCTGGAGGCTGTTTCCAGTTACACTCCATCTTCAGGAAAGACAGCACCTACTCTTTCCCTGAGGTTCCTTTTCCCCTTCTCTTCTCTCTTCAGTGGCCCCAAGTACCACATACTGTGGGGAAACTGAGGAGGGAGAAACACACATTGCTGTATCCCTGCCATGATTCCTCATTTGAACAACATGAGCAAAGGCACCAGGAAATCCTTAAAGCCAAGGAGGTTCATCTTGATTGTGACAGTTCTCACTGTGCAACTTCACAATAGTGTCACCAGTGTTGTTAACACAGCCGGTCCTGAAACCCAGTTATTTAGTTCAGATTATTTTGTCATAATGTTGATGATGAAGAATTATGGATTGCTGCCTGTGTGGAGTCTGCATGTTCTCCCACCACAGCACAGGCTTTGTGCCATCTTCCAAAGATGTGCAGGTAAGGTCATTGGACTATCTTCACTGTGCCAGCCTTGTGACTATGGTGTGTGGGTGTACCCTGAAAGGGAGGCCATCCTATCTGGTCAGCTCCCTCCTTGGTTCCTTAGCTGCCAGAAAGACCACTATCACTATGACCCTAACCTGGAATAATTTACCAAGTTAAAAATAAATGAATCTAAGTGATTCCTTCATTTTTAAATTGTTGAAGGTCATTTTTTACAAGTTTGGTGATGTTTCATTGACCAAAATATGCATAGAGGTTTTAACTCTTTATATAGATTAGCCTCCAATCCAACTGGCCTTGTTATATGTCATTTCACTTAAGACCAATTTCCAAGAATCTTTTGTTGACAGTATGTGAGAATTTATTGTCAGGCATGAAGTAGTAGAGATGAGGCAGCTCTCTAGAATTTATTCAGCTATGGAAAATGACACTTTATTTCAACTGAATGCATCTCCCCATTTCCCCTATCTCTGAGGTCCTGGTATCCACTATTCTCTGATTCTCTGGGTTTGAATAAGTGGGACTGTATAGTATTTGCCCTTCCCTGAACTGTCTTATTTCAGCTGGCATAAAGTGATAGGATTTCCTTGTTTCTTAAGGCAGATTAATATTCCATTTTACGCATTACTATATTTTCTTTATCCATTCACCATTTCCCAATGTTGGCTGTGAATAGTGCTGCAGGGAACAGCTCTTCCAAATCCTGACTTCAGCTCCTTCAGAGCTGTGTATCTTGATAGGTGATGATATCATGAATGTTTGCATGTACCCCAACTCATCAAATTGTATACATTCAAAAATGTACTATTCTTTTTAATTGAAAAGGACAAATTTGATGATTTTATGACAACATGGATGTACTAGAAGAAATCATATTAGCAGAAACAAGTCAGAAAGAAAAAGACAGAAACCAAATGGTTTCACTAATATATGGGACATAGGAAAAATAAACAAAAGCCATGAAAAGTCAAAACAAGCTAACAACCAAACTGAAGTACACAACTGGGAGTGGGGGAGGAAAGGGTGGGAACATTCAGGGAGAAAATGTGGTGGGCAAAACCTAGAGATTACAAAGATGCGAAATTATATATAAATAAATTATTTAATATAAAAAATGTACCATTCTTTGCATATCAGCTGTGCCTTAAATAAAGCCACTAAAGCAAAGGAAGTACTTGATCTTAGCATGGCATTTCTCATTAGCACTTTTTTCCTCTGGATAGTAATGACCCAACTCATCAGAATAGTTGAACTTCCCTCCACACCATGAAGTCTTCGAGATTTCACTTTCAATATGTGGAGTAATTGACCCTGCCAGTGCCTATTACTCTACCAACGTGAGCTGAAGTGATTCAGATGTTCCCTCAGATAAAAATGTTTTCCACTGTAGCTGTGCAATAAGCTAAGAGGCTCTAGGAGCCCAAATAGTCATCATACCTACCCCCAGGCCGTAGTAAGAAATTCATGAGTGGATTTACCAGGTAGAAATTACAACAGAAACCACATGTATTGTGCAGTTACAGTTTTGCACTGGTCGGACCTAATAGGACCATTAAAAATAAGAATTTGCTGTTATTTACTGAATATTTATAATTTATACATATGTTGGTTCTCATTATCCTTAAAAAAATGTGGTGGTGATACTATCACAATTTTTTTTCTGAGAAACACAATGGTTTATTTATAAAGGAATAACTAGGTTAATCCATCTCTACATTGCATACAAAGTATAAACAGTGAACTTTTACAGAAGAAAAATGCCTTTATTGGCAATGGATGATTTTTCAATATATTTTTATTACATTATAGCATCTTTTAGACATGTGACTCCACTGAGATGATTTTAAAGTTCTTTTTACTTTAGAATTTCCATGAGAGAAAGGAAAGAAAAAAAAATCTATACATGAAAATGTATTTAAGAAACTTTTACTTATGAGAAAACAGAAGTTTGATTAGCATTTGGCAGTTTCATAGTCATTTTTTGTGGGCAATACAATGGTCATTTGTGAGGCAAGATTAGAACTCTTTTTTTGACCTCCAAGGACAAACTCCCTTCCTTGATGCTCTACTATGCAAAGTGTGACACTAAGGGTTCATCACAGTCAGAAAATCATCATCAATAAAATATTCTTGTAACTCTAAGACATGAGATAGAGCTCATGTAAAAATGCAAAAGGTAGAGAGTATGTTAAAATTATGTTTGATACTTATTGATATGATACGATTTTGTTAAAATAACCATAAACATAATTCTGGATCCTCCTATTCCATAAATATGGAGTTAATAGTTACATATCAACTGCAATTTTTCTTTTTTTTTTAGATATGTATGTTCCAAACGACAATGTTGACAATATGGGAATTGCATGAAAAATAAAACCCTTTATGTTTCCAGCACCCAGCAATAAAATTTGATATTGCCTTCCTGGATGATGTTTCTGTATAATGTAGGCATATTACATGAAAAAGTGCTTTGATCAAACTCTATACAGCACTTTTCTCCCTGCTGCTGATGTTCTTAATTACAATCTTAACATTTTTGAAAATACAATTCTGAAATTTAGTAGTACTTCATTTTATAAACATTTTGTAATTTACTTAATTACTATTTTTTGGGGGGAGGGCTTATTTTTTTTAGCTTTTCATGTAGTGACAAAACATGTATAATAGGTGTCTGAATTTTTCTGATTGTCAGGACATGTATTTTTCCTCAGTGAAATTACTAAGGGTAATAATTTAAACAAGTTTATAACCTAATAATAACTTTGTTAATTTGGCTCCCACATAAATTATTTCCAACTTATTTACCTGTATAGGAGTCTTCAACTGCCTGCATGTTCATCATGACAGGTGTGTGGAAGTTCTATAAATATGACCAAACAAAGAATATTTTTTAAATTTATATTGTTTTGTGGGATAAATACATACATACAAACATACATACATACATACGTGTATATATATATACATATATATGGACAAACTCTCAAAAGTAGATTTTGACATTTATTCCTTGTATTGCTACTGAATTTATGGCTAGCATTTAGCATATATGACCTTCTATTTCCAATGTATATATTGTTCTTGCATTAATATAATATTATTTCCCATCTTGATTAATTAAATTATTATAGTGTCCTGTTCAATTTTTAAAGGTATATGAGAGGCATATTCTCTAAATGCTGCTTTATCATAAAGAGAGAACTTTTGGTGTTGTGTTTGTACTCTATAATATGGGCGAAAGCTTATCCTTTTTTTCTAGGACCTCTTGTCCAGAACCCAAACTTGATACCTGAATAGCAGGAAGTTAGGTTAAGCATCTAAGAACAGACATTTCAAGGGTAATCACACATATCAAAAGTGTTCATTTACATAAAAATGACATGACAAGTTATTTTTTTTTCTAGGCAATAAATGCAGCAGATTTTCTGCATGGTGGCTGCTGTGAAGCAATTTTAAACATACAGGCAGAGGTGATACAGCTAAATCTTAAAATATCTCCTAATCTTGATTTCTTTGGAGTTATCTCACAGGAACTGATGTAAGTTTCAAAGAGTTTGTGAAAATAATACTTTAATTATCATGACATGGTACAAGGTTTCCCCAAAATCAGTTTTAACAGAGTTCTTAGTCACAGTAGAATACATGAGTCACAGTTTATGTTAAAGGCTCATTATAATAAATAATATTCCATTATCCCTGTTTTCAGAAGGCATGGGATATATAGCATATATATAGTATATATGTAAATAGAATATTATATATGAATAGTTTATTATATATAGATAGCATATTATATTTAAATTAAATATATAAATTAATATATATTAAATATAGTATATACTATATATAGTATATATAAATACAGTATATATAAATATAGTAATTATACCTCCAGGGACAATATTTGTTGTTAGCTCAAGTGCATGCTTTAAAATATCATATAATCTACAGCCTGATCATATGTAGTTGGTGTCAACTTGGGAAACTTGAAATGTCTTTTCTTATATTTAAAAATCTATAGACTTATCACCCCCTAAATGGAGAGGCTACATTACAATGCCATGATGTTGATACAGAGAAAAATCCTTCAGATGATGGACATTTTTTTCCTTTTGTCCTGCTTTAATAAGGATGAGAAAATTAACAACTACAAGAAGCCCTACAAAGGAAACTTTGTTTCTTTCTCCCTTTACCACAAACTACATCTCTGAGATGTTTTTTGTCAACCAGAAAGAGATAGCAAAGAGCATGGAATGGTCTACTAAGTTACACAAATCTATATCCTTAAGAGAAACATCACTATGTATAAGGGGAAAAACTCAAAAGAAATTTAAATTCAAGTTTATTGAAGGAGAGAAATCTATAAAATCTTATTTCAAATCTGATTTTAAAATGGCATACATTAACAAATACTAAATTTGAGATATTTTAAGGGAAAAATTGGGATTTAACCATTCTTTGATCTACAATAGTTACAGTTGAGTAATAGAATGGAATTTGTGCTTTAATGTCTAGACTTCAAGGCAGGCAAAATAAAATATTAAGAACTTCTGTGATATATCAAGACATTATGTTGTATATCTCAAATATTTTTGTCAATTGTAGCTCAATGAAGTTGTACCTAATAAATTCTGGTATTAGCCCCAAGAAAATTCCCTTTTTAAATGATAGACGAAGCATTAATTCTGTTGTAGGAATAAAGGATATTTTATAAATTGTGTTGAGAAGACTGACACCCAATAGTAAGAACATTAACATAAATACCTACATCATTCCTCATAAAAGAATAAATCTAGATGAAGCCAAGAAGATTAAGCAATACAGAATATATATCATATCTTCTGTCTGGATTACATTTTAGAGTGCTGAATTTGACTCCAATCAGAGGGTGATCCTTGAAAATCTGAAGGCAACATTATTTAAGTTGGTGACTTAAACAAAAAACTACAATAAGGTCAAAAGGACACCGGGCAAAGTGATGTGTGCCTGTAAGCAACACCCTATGGAATCGCGGCTGGGACTGGGGATTGCAGTTCCAGTCCCGCCTGGGGTAACATAGCAAGACCTAGTCCCCCCAAAATAGCTGGGCATGGTGGCGCGTGCCTGTAATCCCAGCTGCCTGGGAAGTTGAGGCTGGGGATTGCTTGAGTCCGTGGTACCACCAGCAAGTTGAGTCTGCAGTTCCATGGGCAAAAATAGTGAGACCTAGTCCCCCCCAAAATTTAAAAAATAAAATAAAATAAAAGGTCAAAAGGACCACAACAATGAAAAAGAAATGAGAGTGAAAATGATGGTGCATTGAGCTAATGGACAGAAAATATAAACTTTACAAAAGTAGCAAATAAAATAATGCAGGAGAAATACAAATTTTAAAAACTGAGGCAGTTCATGTACCAAGACTATGTACCTAGGTCTATGGAGACTTTCAACAAATCTGTTCTTTTCAAAAGCTGATTTCTACCCACCTGTGTCTATGCAGGTGCCTCTTTCCGCTGCCTTTTCCTAGTAAGCCTATCCTTTTAAAATAAAAAAAGAATAAAAACATAAGAAAAAAAACATAAAATAAAAAGCACAAGAAACATAGGTAACCAAAATATATGGAAAAATTGACATCCTTAATCATTAAAAGCATAGGAACTAAAGAAATGGAATAGTATTGTGTTTGACTTATTAAATTGGTAAATATTTTAAGATCTGCCATAATTTGGTTTGCTAAGAATAAGAGGAAAAGACTCTTCATTAGGGACATAATATAACTTAAATCTTTTGGAGAGTGGATATTGAAGATAGCAAGGTAACAATCCTGGGAATACAGGCAACAGGTGAGTCAGCAACAGAGTCATCCAGGTGATGGAAATTGATGCCAGACTGTCCAGCATAAGACTTGAATTCAAAGAGATGATATTTGAATTCTGATTTCATCACTGCTATTGAATCCTTTTTAAAATGTCTCCAAATGACCTATTATCTAGAAAAAAGATATTTATTGCTGAAGTGAAGTGTACCCAGCAGGCTTCAGAAGTCATGGTAACTAGTAGGTAATGTATGAAACTCTAGTAATAGTTGATTATTGTTAAATAAAATATATACAATTGAGTTTCTGATGCTAGATTCTAATAGCAAACAATGGAATTTTACTTTCAGTTATGGTTACATATTTCAATATATTGAAGTTGTGGTTGCTTATGTTATAGGTAGCTTTACAACAACTACACATTGGAGAGTATTCTAACCTATCCACAAATTGTATTACTTCATAATGTAATTCTAGACCTTGTATTCAGATGAATATTTATCGTTTAGAGAATCAGAAGTTATTGGTGTGGCACATTTTTTCATTTCATTTCACTAGTTAAAAACTATATAATTCTGATAACAGTAGTGGCAACTGGGTATTGAAGAACTATAAGAAATGTCTACTTACTTGTGGTAAATTATTATACAAAGCAATTTATTATACAAAAAATCTATTATTGCATAAGAGATTTGTTATTGGACCAAAAAGATATGAAAGAAAGTATGCTGAGGATCCCTGCTCTGTTCTCAGAAATGGCAAAATTCAGAGGTCTTTATCCCTCCAAATGCTGTCCTGTTCGAATGTGACACTCAGAAATGCTGACCTACTTGCAGTCATTGTGAGAGAGAAATGTAAACTATCCAGCTTTTCTCAATTGGGGTTCTTCTTCAGAATAATACATGTGGCTATATTCTCAATTCTCTCAAGGGCAGTTATAGTAGCATTATTTTAGCTCTATATTCAATAGATGACTTGGGGCATTAAGGTGAAATTCCCTGCAGATCCAGTAAAGAAGACTGTTCGATGAGTAAGATAATGCATCCTCTGTTTTAATCTGTGTTTTTCTCATGAGAAATAATACATTTCCTTATTATTTAAGGTAATTAGAGGTGGGGGTTTCTGAAACTTCCAGCTGGAAGCAATTTAGCATATATACCTTACCAGGAGACACTAAGGACCTCATTTTTACCTGTTTCCTCACTGATGCAGTGGGTGCAGTTAATGTATAGTTAGTAACATAAATAAGTTAGCAAGGAAACTTGGTATCTGTAAATAAACAATTTTTAAAGGTATAAATGATGACTCTGCTGTGAGTTTCCTTCAAAGGAGTGATAACTTCTTAGCATCGCTAAGAGCAGTTTCAAAACATTCTGTTCATTGTTTGAAAACCAAAATTGAATTGTGCTGAGTGCTAGCAGGAGGAATAAACTTTTGACACCGATTTACTGGCTTGCGGGGAGGATTCAGTCTTGGTAATTTGCTGACTGTTGACAGTGGATGTGTAAATCTGACTTCAGTTCTTGCATGTGCTATTGGTCCTTTAAGAGCTTAAATACTTGCTTGACAAATGTATATCAAGCATGGAGAAATGTACTTAAGGTAGTGGTGCCCTTTGAGGAAAGGCAAACTCGGTATTTCCTCTTCAAAGCTTCTCACTTGTGATTTTACTGTTTTACTGTGATGATAAGTGACAAGGTGTTCCTTGTGGATGGGTGCAGTCGCATGTTGAGGGGTTGGATTGTGTAGTTACAAACATATTTTAAAAGATAAGTTTCATTTATCCCAATTTTGTTGAGTTTTATTTTTACATCATAAATGGACAGCAAATCTTGTCAAATGTCTTTTTGTCATCTATTGAAATGATTGTGCAATTTTTATCTTTCCTTTTGTTGCTTTCATGAATGATTAGCTTGTGTTTGTTGAACCTGTTTTGGTTCCAAGAAACTTATTCAATCATAGTGGATGATTCTCTTAATATGATACTGAATTAGGTTTGTTAGAATTTTGTTGTGGACCTTTGTACCTATATCCATCAGGGATATTGGTTCACACTATTTTTTGTACTGTCTTTTTTTGGTTTTGAGATCAGAATAATGAGAATAGAACATGACAGGGAGATTTCAAAACTCTTAGTTTCCTTGAAGAGTTTGAGTAATATAGATCTAAGTCCTTCATGAAGATTTTTGCAGAGCTTACTGAAGAAACCATCCCTCAGTGATTGTTCTTAGGGAGATTTGCACTGTTTCCAAATTCTTTGCTTATGACTGGACCTCATGAGTTGTCTATTTCATCTTGGTTCCATTTCTACTAGGTATTCAGGTTGTACAAAGATATTTATAATAGGTTCTTATGACCCTTGATATTTCTACAGCATATTTTGGGATTTCACCTCTTTCAGTTCAAGAAAGTCTCTTTAACAAATGGTGATTGTTAAATGAATATCATGCAAAAAAAAAAGTCACCCTTAACTCCACACATAAAAATCAATTCAAATTGGATTAAAGACTTGGATATAAGAGCTGAAATCATAAAACACTTATAGGAAAATATAGCAGATATATTATAGAACATCTGTGAAATTGAATTTAAGGCAAAGGATAAAATACCAAAAATATACAAGTGGAACTATAAAAATTTTAAAAAACTAATCATAAAAACAGACTGTTTATATATAGTCTTCAGAGTAAAGTCTGAAGTATCATTTCAATATAAAACACATATTAAAATGTTGCATTCATTGACTTAGGTGTCCTACTATAGATCCTCACCCTCTTGAAACTATTCCCAACTTTCTAATCTAACAGAGACATCTTCAAGAGATGCTTACCTACCCTTATAGAAGATAAATAAAAAACTTCCATGTTCTCATACAAATGTACATGCATCTTATACTAATCCTTCTTTAGTTTCAGCTTGTAGTATACAAGGCAACCAGTCTGCATAGTTTCCTTATTAGTCTAGCTGTAACACAGACACACCAGGCAGTGCAGGGCAGAGTAGGGCCAACAGGGCCAGGGCAGGTGGGTTCTAGGAGGAAGGTGAAACCCCTGACTTCAGGCATCTTCATACTATTTCTCTGGACACACTCTCTCTCATGTTCTCATGTTCATGTTCTCTCTTATACTATATCTCTCCCATGCTCTCTCTAGTGTGTTCCTGCTCTCTCATGCTCTCTGTGTCCCTTTATCCCCCCTCTTCTAGGTCCAGGTGTGTAGAATTACACACTGGCACATTATTGGGAAGACACAATACCCAAGATGCATTATATAGGCTATATATAACACAAAATATATACAGTACAAAAAAAATAGTGGTATGAACCAATATTCCTGATTAACATAGCTACAAATGTACACAACGAAATTCTAACAACCTAATTTAGCATCACATTAAGAGAATCATCCACCATGATTGAGTAAGTTTCTTAGAACCAAGATGAGTTCAACAACACAAATCAGTGTCATACATGAAAGTAACAAAAGGGAAGATAAAATTTGCACAATCACTTCAATATATGATAAAAGGCATTTGAAAATACAGTGTATATATAACTAAATGGAACTCACCCAACTCATATGAACACAACTTAGTCAATGATGCTGGATGCAAATACCTTCATTTTATCCCTGGAGAGTTATGATGTTATCACATGAGCATGGGGCTCTGGACTGAATAGCACCAGGAGAGTAAGTAGCAACAAAAATGCCAGATGAGGTAGTCTGATGTAAAGGTCTTCCCCACAAGGTCAGAATTCAAAGAGATTTCATTTGAGTTCTGGTTTTATCACTCCTATGGAGTCTCAGACTTAACCTCTCTAACCTCTCAGCTGATATATTTCTTTATGTCAATAGTGGACATTTCTGATAGTAACATAAATAGTCATTCATCTCTTAAATGAATGTGTTTAGACTCCCTAACCAACTTCCAGCAGCACACTATTAGTGATGTGCAAATTGCCTTCCAGCACAGTTATTTTGAATATAAGATGGCATCAAGTACATATGTTGCCTAACAGAATATCTGGCACAGAAGGAGCCATGTAATGAGTTAGTATGTCCCCATCTTTGACAAATACATAGCCTGGGTCCTAAAATGAATATCTAGAAAGCATGGCCCAGGAGGCTTTCCAGAAGCTAAGTTGATGTGATTGCAGAAATGGTGTCAATTACTCAACTTATATCACATTTATTCAACCTGGTAAGGTCTGGAGAGAAAAAGAAATAAAAGCATGCAGATTGGAAGAACAGATTATATACCCATCTATATTGGGCATATTATGAAATGATTTTAGTATAGTTGCAGGATTCAAGATCATTTACAAAACAAAGTATGAAAGTCTTAGGGATTTATCTGATACAAAGATGTGCAAGACCTGTACCCTGAAAACTTCAAAACACTGCTGAAAGCTTAAAAGACCTAAGCAATGTATATTGTGTTCATAAATGGAATTATGGTACTTTTTATGACTGGAAATTTGATAAGGAGACAAGTGACTCAATAAAAAGATCTGGACAAAAGATTTGACTAGCCACTTTATCAATGAAATATCTGACTGGCAAACCAGGTCATGAAAAAAAGATAAAATCTTCAGTCATTAAGGAAATGAAAACTGAAACTATGAGATAGCCACCAGAATTCCTAAAATGAAAAACATTGACCATAGCAAGTGTTGGAGAAGATATAGAGGAAATAGAGTTTTCCACAATGTTGGTGTGAGTGTAAAATGGAACAACCACTTGTCTCATTTTATACCCAATATGAATTATAAAAGATTTGGTTATTTCTTAGTTAGATAGGCACAAACTTCTACACAATAGGGCTATCCTACTAGTATGTATTTGGTTCATAGAGATGAACACATTTGTTCTTAAATATACTGTACTTGTGTTCACAGAAACTTCATTTGCTATAACCAAGTAGGAAACAACCCAGTGTCCACCAACAGGTAAATACACAGACAAATTGAGGTATATCCATGAAATGAAGTATGACTTACAGATAAAATAATGAACTGTTGATACACTTAATAACATGGGAAAGTCTAAAAATAGCTACCATGACTGCAAAAAGACCAAAAAAAGAGTATGTTCTACATGATTTCATGTATACAAAAGTTTAGAAAATGCAAACTAACCATATGTGACAGAAAACACATGGAGACTTGTCTGGTGACAGGAGCAGGAATAGGGAGGAACAGGAATGAAAATCACAAAGAAGTACAAGGACATTTTTGTGGGTGATGGCAATATCTTATTCTGGTGCTGACTTCACATCATACACACATAACTACAGGCAAACATATATGTCTATACCCATATATATGTTAAAGCATATCAAAATATCCCATTTGTATCCGGTTATTTATGTCAAGTATGCCTCAATAAGACTGCCAAAATATTTTCTAGGTTTGATGAGCAGTGGAGGAGGTTGGAGGACTATGGGGACAAAAAATGTGGGAGTTTCTCCAGGCTCCTATAACTAGGGCATCTGACAGGATTGATTAACTGGTCAAATATGACCTCAGTAGCTTTCGGAAAAACAGTGAAGGAATTTAGAAAAAAGAAACCAAATGCTAATGCATTTGGTGACTAAAAAGAACTCAGAAGCATCAGGAAGGAGCAAACAGCATATATAATTTTTCAGATTTAATGAAAAATCTGTTATTTGCAACTTAGAGGAATCATTTATTTTTCAGCACACAGTATTATAGAAAAAATTATCGACCTCTGTCCTGTACTGACATAGGCTTGAAAATTTAGATATGAAGCTTATATAAAAGAGTGATCATATATACAATTCATAACAAGTATTAGTAAATGTTCTGTAACTGAATTAAAACATGTAGTTCAGAATCTTTGTGCTGCAACAATCCCAGTCTGGGTAGGTCCATTGTCAACAGCTAAACAATGTCGGTGGTGCCCTTGGTGGATTTTGTAAGTTTTGATGTTCTCTCAGATTACACAAGCATACCAAGTAGGGAGGCTGGGCCAAATTGTTAGGCAAACAGGCAGGCAGGGCAGTGGGGCTGGCAACATACCCAGCTCCAGTGAATCTTCACAGTATTTCTCTGGGCTCTTTCTTGCATTCTCTCATTCTCTGCATGTTCTCTCCTCCCTGTGCTCTCCACATCATTCTCTCTGACATGACATCACCCTTATATCTTCTCTTCCTAGGCCTGGGTGCTCACACCCCTTGGGCCAGGCATGTAGAATCATGGGGAGGACACAATACTATAGGCGATGGCCATAGATGTCAATGTTGGGAAAAGGCTGACCAACTCATCCTACAAAGAAGCAAGGTGACTACGGTCACATAGAGTAGCATGGCATGTCCAAAACATAGATCCAGTCAAGGTATTCAGAAATACTGCACTCCAAAGACTCATGTCTATTAAATTAAGCTCATAGAAACTGACTTAGAGGTTGAGCAATTAAATTAATTTACACTGACTTAACATTTCAGAGTGAATAAAAATGCTTATGACATCAGGTCAGCTATGCCCTCCTCTGCAAAAAACACTAAAACTAGTTACCAGAATTATATGTTGTAAGTATGGGCTAAGAATTGTGGACAGAAGGATATTTTTCATCTTTTCCATAGGTTTAGAACTGTCAATGCTAGTGCTGTCAATCCAGCACACAAGTCCCTGGACTTTTCAGAAGTAACAAATACCCTTCTCTTTTGTTTTCGCTTTCAGCAAGTATAGGGTAAATGAGTTTTCAGGGGTTTTTCCCTTTCACCATTAGCCTCTATTATCTTTATGTGGTGCTTCACTCTCCCCATGATTGTAGATGCCTGGGCCCAGTGGACATGCACTTGCATAAGTGGACTCACCTGGACCTGAGAGGTAAGCCATAAAAGGGCTGAGTAGCTGGGGGAGAGGGGAAGAAAGCACAAGGAGAGAGAGAGTGAGGAGAAAGGAGAGAAAATTTGAGAGAGAAACTTAAGGGCTGTTTCATCACTGTTCATTATTAAAAATTCTGCAAGGATAACTGTTCAAGAGCTCCAACATTCTTTGCTTCAACCAGTGATGAACCTACTTGGATTGGGATGGTTATACAACATCCTTTTCTTGCAAGTTCATCTTATTAGGGATTGAATTGCATCCTTCCCAAATTCCTATGTTGAAATCTTAATTCCAGTTGCTCAGAGGACCTTATATAGAAATAGGGGCTTTGCAGATGATCAAGTTAAGATGAGTTTATTAAGATGGGACCTAGAGCACTAGGATGCATACAGCAGGGAGCAAACCATTTCAAGATGAAGGTGGGCATCTGGATGATGTGTCTACTAGCAAAAGAACACCAAGTATTGTCAGTATACCACCAGAAAGCTAGGAGAATCAGAGAGCAAATTCTTCCACAGGGGTCTCAGAAGGAACCAAGTTTGCTGCTCATACCTTGATCTCAGATTTCTAGCCTCCAGTTCTGTGAGACAATAAACATCTGTTGTTTCAGTTACTGGGTTTGTGGTATTTTGTTACTACACCCCTAGGAAGCTTATATATATTTATATCTTTTCTCCCATCAAGTTTCCAAAATTTTTATATCACATTTTTTTCTTTTTATATCCTAGATCACTTCCTTAAATTAGATTTCCACTCTTTCTATTTTGGTTTGGTTTTGGTTTGGAAGGTACTCTATCTCCTAAAGGTACATCTGCAGAAATTCTTTCTCATTCTGATTCACTCTGATTTAATTTTACCACTTAATTCTTAGAGGTAGTGATGTTTTTTTCAAGTAAAAGTTTTATTCTCTGTCATGTTTATGGTGCATTTTTTATAAAGAACTATCCAGGGAATTATTTTATTTTTATTTTGACTGCCCAACTATCCATGAGATAGAAAGAATCCCATCATTGTCACATCAGATACAAATTACAAGCATGCTCTTTTTAATTGACTACAATGGCCAGATCCAAGAGTGAAAGATTTGATCTTCATAAACAAGGTTTAAAATATGCAATGGAGTTGTCAACAACAAAATATCCTACAGGATCAGATATAATAATCCAATGAAATAATCAAGGGATGGTAAATCTGAATGATAAACACCAGGGGTCTAAGTTCTTGGGTGTTGACAAAATACTCCTACAACTGATGCAAATTTTATGAAGTTAATGGAAAGTTCACTATTACTTGAGTAATTATAGTAATTGAATGTCTAATTTAGTTCACTCATTCACTCACCGCAATAATTATAAAATACCTATTGTGGGGGTAAGGAAGGGCATAGGTACTATGTACACAGTGTAATCCAAACAGACTCAACCTCTCTATTCTAAGGCTAAACACAATATAACAGGGAAATGACACTTAATAAATACATATTATTAATTGTGATAAGCATCAGGAAGGAAAATAGGCCAAATGCAATAAAAATACTATAAAACCAGATACTTTAGTAGACGGTAGTTTTACTCAATGTTATTAGCAGGACCCTTAGTCATAGGTGAGAGAAATCTAAATTAACAAAGAAAAGCAACCCCACCAGGGAGATGGGCCAGAAAATGAAAAGAGGGATGGATGACATAATGATGGGACATGAATTCATCCATTCTGAATATTCAAGGCTGGTGGTAGTGTCTTTTCCTCCTTCTCTCTCATTTTTTTCCTTCTTTATACTAACTCCATTTATTGTTATCTTGAGTTCCCTTCCTCCATTCCAGAACTTTTAGGTTTCCAGTTTCACATATTGGAAGCAGAACAGGAAAGGGGTGTTCCTTGCTAATTCTGGTTCTGCTCTGAGTTCCAGAACCCAATTTCAGCACGAGTGTGAGGGTTTCCTTCCTCCTAGAGGCAATTCTGACACAATCCACCTAGAAAGCATATCAGATCAAGAGTTCCAACTTTAAAATTTAAAAAAAGAGAGAATCAGACATTATTTAGAAAAAATCCTTTCCTATATCACTATTCTGAGCCCTTTCCTGATGAACTTTTCAGTTAGGGGGACTGGATACTCTGAAAAGCAGAAAAAAAAGAAGAGAGAAGCGTTCTGGAGCCCACAACTTAGTAGCAATGCCTTTGGGTTAGAGACATTGATGCTTGAAGCCTGAATTCACCAAGCCTTGAGGTACTTTATTATTAATCAGTCACTGATAGTACATGGCTAAAATATAATTCCTTTGTGCTAACCCATGAGCAGAAGCTGATAGTTTAAAAAAAAAAAAAACCTTTCAATAAATATGAATTGTCTTTATTTTTATTTCTGACCACATCAATTTGCGGAATGTTTATTTAATCTCCCTTTCCTTCTGTAAAAATTCAACACTGAAAAAATCTTTCCCCCAGGGTTCTTTCACTCTCCCTTTTCCCTCCCTCTTTTTCACCTCTCCCTTCCACATTTGTTGAGTATCCACTCAATTCCAGGCATTGTGAAAAGGTACCTTCAAGTAACACACCCCCTAGTGGGAGAGAGACATGTGAATATCACAAAACCAAACTTACTGTGTAAGGATGAACCAGGCAGCAATCTCTCCCTTTTTAAAAGACCTTGACAGGTTTGTCCCCTTGAAAAGTCACCTTCCAGTAGCTCAGGGTTAGAAAGGACAGATGGCACTAGTTGGCCATCGGCAAAAGGTGTGCAGTGGGAGAAAGGCAAGATCTGGAAGATCCTGAATATGTCCATTCCCTCCTGGGGCCCCAGGTTTCTTGGGGTGGGGTCAGGGGATGAAGGTGCTTCCAGCTCAGTGTTGTGTCTTTGATGGTAAGGGCCCAGGGCTCTTTAAGAAACTTTTGTTCCATATGATATTTAAAGACTTCTTATTCTCTAAGGATTGGCCAAGGAGGGTTTTCCTGTTTTTCCAGGCTGCCCTGCAGAACATATTATACTGTCCAGAAATGATGTTTAAAATCTCAATAGCTTCTGGTTCTCTGGGCCACATCACCTTGCAGTTGCCCTCAAATTGTTTCTGAATCACGTTTCCTCTGGCACGAAGCAGGCGCCCTCGGTTCACATTAGGACTTACAATGCACAGCGCTCTCACCCTGCTGCAGAGGGGCTTTAATGTCAGAATGAAAAATGATAAAGCATAAATGAAATAGCAACCACATGTTCTCTGGAGTGTGGCCCTGAGTCTGCATGGCCTTTCAAAACAGGGTTCAAACCGTCTCTACAGCACTTGGAGAGGGGTCTGCCTTCATGGTCCCCGAGCCAGAGTGACTTGAGGCCAGGAAGGGCTGCTTACCAGGTCAGAGGCACCCCCCAAATGGTCACTAGATGCAGAAGTCAGTACAGTGAGTGGGAAAGAGGGGCCACTGAGAGGGACCAGAAGACTAGGTTCAAGTGTCAGCTCCTTCAGTCTGCCTCAGGGATTCTGCATCCTGACTGTCACACCCTTCTTTCCTCTTCACACCTAGTCCTTGTACTGAATTCCTGTGAACTCCTTCTGATGGTCCCTTTCACCCTAAGTCTTGTTGCCTTTATAGCTATTTATCACACTCTAGAAAAACTGATACGTATTTTTAAAAATCCAGTCTCAGTTATATAAGACAAATAAGTTTTGGAGAGTAATGTTTGGCAAGTATAGTTTATGATACTGGTTTGGGACACTAAAATTTGCTGATTGTAGATGTTAGTGTTCTTATCACAAAAAAAGGGCAGAAAATGGTAACTATTGGATATGAGTATGTTGATTGGCTTGATGATGGTGATCATGTCACAATGTATACATATATCAAGATCAAGTTATTCTCTCTGTCTCCCTCTCTGTCCTCTGTCTGTCTGACTCTATCATCCATGTATCTGTCTGTCTGTCTATCTATCTATCTATCTATCTATCTATCTATCTATCTATCTATCTATCTATCTATCTATCTATCTATCTATCTATCATCTGTCTGTCTGTCTGTCTGTCTGTCTGATTTATCATTTCAGTAAAGCAAAAAAAAAAAAAATCCAAAATCTCCTTAGTTTTCCCTTGACAAAGCAAATCCAGATTTCTTAACAGAATTAAAAATGTCCTTTGTGATCTTATTTTTCATCTTCCCTCAGTGCACATCCTTTTTCTGCCTTGGCAAACTGCACAGAGCACCTGGAACTTTCCACACTCATATATACTTTATTCCCTATTAGGTACTTCTCCCTAACCTGGGAAGCTGCCACCTCACACTGACTGCCTGGGGGAACTAATACTCATTATTTATGTCACAAGTCACACATTATCCACTCTGTGTGAGTTCTGTCTGATAAGTTCCCTAAGAAAATTAGTGTTTCACAAGTCCTTGTGAGTCCTTATCACATCATTAATAAAATTCAACATTATAAAATTAAGATTTTAACTATTTACTTACAGTGTGGTCTCTTGCCTGATGCTATGAGTAAGTGAAATATAGGAATTATCTTCTATACCTTGTTGCTATGAGCTGGATGTTTGTATCCCCAAATAAATATTTATGTCTTAAAGCCTAATGTCCAAAGTTATAGTCTTTGGAGATGAATTCTTGGGATGATGATTAGATCATAAGGCTGGTATTTTCATATCTGTGGCTAATACCCTAAAAGACCTCAACTGTCCCCCCTTATCCTTTCTGCCATGTAGAGGCATAGTGAAAAGATCAGCCATAAGTGGACTAAGAAGTAGACCCATATCAGGCATGCTCTTTCCTTGATCTTGGACTTCCCAACAAAGTCCAAGTTTGTAAGAAATGAACTTCTGCTGTTTGTCAATATCCCCAGTATCCCTGTCTATCATATTTTGCTATAACAGACTGAACAGACTAGGAGAGTCATTCATTGGTATACAAAAGTGAACTATACAACTTCTAAGAGTCAATTACATACTCTTTTCCCCAAATCTTAATTCAGAGTCACAATAGTAGTTAAAAGTCAGCCTCAGTAGGATTATCTCCTTGGAATTTGGCTGATACTACAAATCATCTTCCCGTTGAGAGTTATTTAGTAAATAAATATTTACTAGTTTATCACTCTTTATCTTCACCCACAAATATATATAGATATATTTGTATATTCTATATATATTCTCTACCAAAAATGAATGAATAAATCTATGAATGAATGATCTAGATGAGTGACTAAATTAATAAACAGAAACCCCTTAATCTCACCAACTCTTTCATAATAAATGTTCACCTGTAAAATGAGGCTATCATATTCTATCTACATGCAAGGAAAATAATAAGAGGAAATGAATATGTTAAGTTATATTAGACACATCACAGATGCAGATCACTAGGATTCAAATTTATTTTTTATTTCAATACTTGTTTAACAGTATTGCCAAAGCGATGAGTAAATGAAGGTTTTAAAGGAAACTTGAATCTTTCCTATAAGTCATAAGATCATTTCCTCCCATTTGTAAAATTTAAGTGTTATCCTAATTTTCAGGCTACTACATTTATAACGCATTAGCCCTATTGCTTAAATATATATCCTACTATTTATTTTTAAGTAGTTGAATCTTTACTAAGAATTCATATGAATATCTGGTGAGAAATTCCATTTCTACTTATTATAGTTTTGGAAAAAAATATATATCAAAAAAGATGCTGTAGGGTATGCCTTTGCTATGCATTAGCAACCAGAATGAGCTTACTGGCTTAAAGAGGGAGCATGAGTGTTTATCCTTCTTCCTGTATTTGCAGAATAAGACCATTCTGGATGGCATAATACTGTCCCTCTAATACCATGACTCTCCCTCTTCTTACTCCCCCTTATTTTTTGATGTTTTCAATATTTGCTAACATTTTATTTTTTATATTTTAATATAAGTTATTATTTTGCACTTTCCACCCACAAGAAAATTAAGCAGAAAGTTCAGAGTTTCCATAAGCATTCCTGTCCCTCATACATGCATGTTTACCTATTATCAACATCCCATATCAGAATAGTGCCTTCTTGACAACCCCTTTTATTCTTTTATTTGCCTTTCCCTGTTCAAAATCTTGGGCTCTGAAATCATCCTTACACAGTCAGGCAAGAACTGCCCAAGTATATGTGTGGAGAGGGCTGTGTGGGCAGAGAGTTAGGACAGATCATGTTTCATGGGACCTGGAAGCCCTAGAACAGCAAGGAACTTAATGAGACTCCAAACTCCCTGGGAGCTATGCTGCCACATGCACAGAAAGTTCTACTGGTTTTCAAAGTTTTCCTATAAAAATTGAATAGAAGGATTGATATTCTCTGTATAAGATTTCTGGTAGGGTGTCTGCTTTCTTCTTTAAAACTTATTTATCTTAGTTTCAATATATAACACACACTCTTAAGTATAAAACAGACACTTTTGGCTTCGAAACTGGGGAAAGAATTATTTTTCACATTTGAGTCAGTGATAGTTTTCTAGTTATTTATTTGCAGGAAAAGTTCTGAATTGGTTTTCATAATAAATCAGAAGCCACATCAAAACTTTGAGAATCTATAGGCTTATTTCATTCTGGCATTTCTTTTGGGTCTGCAGGAGGCCTAAATCAGCAGATAAAGATAGGACCAATCATCTTTATGATTAGTCCTGTCTTCTGGGTATTTTTTTTTTTTCCTCCATGGTGTGTTACCCAGCACAGAACTGGAGAAACTCCCTTCTCCAGAAAACTTCCTCTCCATCTCCTCGCAATCCATCTCCATCTTCTGCTCACTCTTTCAGCAGATCTGTTTCATATAGGGTCTGAGAATCTCAAAGTAAACTATGGGATTTTATTGGTCCAAGAAGCTACACCTTTTGGTCAATGAGCAAGTAAATAGAAACTTAACTACATTTTCTTCTAAGGGCAAAAGAAAGTGTTAGAGACTTTTTCCTTTTGTACCCAAAAATGTGATAGAGTTTCAGGCATCTGTTTAAACTGACACAAAAATGTATTTTTAGTTGTATGATAATAAACAGATGACAACACCTTACCTATCTTGAAGGCATCTCTAGAAGTTGCTAATTAACACAACATGGAACATGCCACAGAGCCACAACTGAAGAGGAAGACATGAGGTGCTGAGGGGGAGTCTGGTCTTGCTATGTATTTGGAAATAGGAAACTCAGACATAGATAGCGAATCTAATGCCCTTAATTGAGCAGGTAGATGTTTATTAGGTGGCCATATATGAAATTCTACAACACTACATAAGACTGGTAATAAAATCCAAGACAATGCTGAAGAGGGAGGTAGGAAGGAGGTCATTCTGTAGAAAGTCATTTAAAGATGACTTAATGAGACAGACAGGCATCTTGGTGGCCAGTACATTTCTTCTGCTCCTTTATTTTCTTATGCTCCATTTGCCCTTTTTCTTTGGTACCTTTGTCTTTGCCCACAGTTAACACTGGAAATTATACCCTAAATTGCTGGACAGATGCAAAAATTCAAATTTTATTATTCCTGTATTTTCACAAATATACTGTGCTCAATTCATATTTGAGGTGAGAAGAACTTCTCACAGAAGTAAGACAAAATTCTTTTAAGGAATTTTTCTTTGTGGGTGCACATTTCCCACATTTCTGTGCTCAGATGACTTGAGATGCTGCAGCAAATGTACAATGTGCCACAGGTTTTTAATTAATTTAAGGAAGCCTCATGATGCTGGATCAGTCATACATTAGGATAGTTACTGATGATGGCATGAAGCAGGGCACAGCTTCAGTGTTAGAAGGCATTTATTCTTTTCAAGAATGTCATATTTTTGCAAAGCTAGGTTTTGGTGGTTGTGGATAAAAAAATAAACTATGAATGAAAATCAAGATCGAGCAGAAATGAGAAAGGAGGCATCACACTCAAGTCCAGTGTTCAGAGGCTGCCCAGGTTCCCAAGCACCCATGTCCCATTGGTGAGTAACTGAATTTCTTAAAAAAGGAAACAAAAATTTTGCTTTCCTTTATATCCATTTTTCAGATGGTTGTGGTTAAGGCATAAATGTTTATCATGTTACTAACTACTTAGCAAACATAAATATTGGGCATTTGTTTTATATTTGGATACCCTGAAAACATTACTGAATTATTAAGGGCAATATGATTCAAGAAATTATGGACCCTCTGTCTTAGGTAAAGCTGGTTGGAAATCCTACAGGAGTTCTATTTTAGTTTAGGCTTTGTAGACCTGAGGGGACATAGAAAGTAACCACTTAGTAAGTACACATTCACTATATATTGATGAATATTATTCTCCTAATATTTACTGTGGCAGACACTAAACAAAATATTTTAAATACATCATCTTACAGAATTATGATGGAAATGCCCCAGTTAAATGAACATTACATTACTCATATTTTGTAGACTTTACATGATTCAGGAAAGTTAAGTAAGTTTTCAGGTGCTCCAGCTAGGGTATGTCATTAGAACCCAACATGATTGCACTAGGAGTTCATACTCCTTCCATCATATCACACTTCCCCCAAATGTGTGGATGGATGGGTGGCTGGCTGGATGCATGCATGCATGCATACATAGGTAGATGAGTGGGTGGACAAATCACATAGCTAGTATTTCTGAAGCTGGGCAGGGAAGAAACTCCAAATGCCATGGGGTGGTGGAAAGAGCTGAAGTGCATAATTTATTATATGAAATTAAACATATCATTTAAGCCTACAGAGTTAGAACCTTAAAAAACAGAATGCCTGACAAGTTGACATTAAGTTCTTCAAATGTCATCCTTTCTTTTGTATATTGAAGATACACAAGAACTGTATCTTCTGCCGCCATATAGCTAATTTCTGAGGACTTACTGAAGTTACAGGCAGATCTAACTTGAAAGCAGAAAAGTCCTTCAGTTCTGTATCTTCTTTATCTGTCTAATATGCCTACAAACCATTAGCCCAAATATTTGGAATTTTTTAGATTTTTCTGCTTCAATGAAGCATATCCATTTGCATAAAATATTTAGATATTAAATTTCTAATGCAAGGAAAAAAATCTTCAGGAAAGAAATGTTTCCTTAACATCATATGTTATAAAGGAGAAAATGAAAGAGAAAGAAATGCATCATGTTTTACATAAAGGAAACAGCTCCAGGCAAACCTTGCTAAATATTTTAATGGTTTAAACATTCATTTTAGCACGTTTTCTTTAATTTTCTTAACTTTGTTCCTTTTGAACTGGCTCAACCTTCATGTTTAATCCTTGGAGCTTTCAAGGAACAGCTCACAGAAAGTTATATACACAAACATAACAAACATTTCAAATAAAGCACAATGCATAAAACAGAGAACAGGAGAACTCTGACAACAGCTGCTAGATTTAACACTAATAGTTTTGAAAGATTTTGGCTTGAAGGTTAAGAGTATCTTATGACAATAAGCAGGCTTTTTATATAATGTCAACAGTCCTGTTGCAACATGTCCAGTTTTAATTTATTCTTTTTCATTTGTATAAGACAAATAATATAATTATGGATGTCTGGTTCATGACATCGAAGTTAAAAAAAAGTCCAAAATCAATCATGTTTTTCAAGAATAACAACTTTAAAAAACCCCTGGCCTAGATGGCTAGTGAGAACTGCAGTTTGATCTAAAAGTGATAATATGCTTCAAATCTTGATGCATTTATTTCATTCAAATTCATGTTTGGTGCAATGGTGTTTCTGCATATGTGAAAATGATTGTACTTTCTACCCAGCTGGTGTCTATATGGTGACTGACACTGAGTCTTTTGATGAAGGTGAATACAGCTCTCTCACCCCAAAGATGGGATGCATGGAATTCTACAGAGTCAGCCACTGCTGTGCCCTTGAAGAGGGAGCAGAACTAGCCCAGGCATATCAGACAGCACTTTACATGTATAAATACATGCTGAAACACACCGTGCCTAACACATGGACACACACCCGATTTGATAAATAACAGCATTTATCAGGCTTTGCTTAAGTTGTCAATTCAGAGACTTCAGGATAAGGGTGTAAAGGAATGGAGTACATGCTTATGTAACAAAATTGAGAGGCTTAAGTCAATCTCTTGTGGGAGGCAGAGGAGGCTGGAGTGGGACTTTCAGAAACATGAGGACTCCCTCCCCTCAAAATTTCACAAATCACTAATAAAGGCTCAGGAGAGACAGAAGTTTGGGTGAGCCTGCCTCCCTCATGTGTGCAGTGAGAGGGCATAAGCTCTCTGCCTTCACCCCGGGAGTACATGCAGAGAACCCCGTGTCCAGGTCTATGAGGAAAGACCAGGTGGTCTCAGCACTTAGGTCCCATGAGCACTACTCTTTCCAAGACATCTCAACAATGAGAAAATGAATGGAACTGAATGCTTCCTCGTACCTGCTGTGTACCAGGCTCTGGCACAGGTGGTTTGCGGATGACCTCCCTGCTTTCTTCCCACTTTCACAGAACAGGCATCATCATGTCTACTTTGTACTTAAGAAAACAAGCAATTTTCTGACTTACATGGTAAAACATTGATACTTTTCACTAAATAACCTGCAGTTATCAACCATCTTCTTTCCTACAAAACAAATATTGAATTTCAGACTGAGCAAAGAATGCCATAGGTGATGATGGTGGCACCCCCTCTGTCCCTTTCCTCTGGCGTGTGAGAAACTCATGTCACCCCACTCACCTTTACGTGTATCTTTCTTTTCTGGTGCTTTCTTTTCTTGTGTGTAATCCAAAAGCACCCTTCTTGCCTTGACCTTGAAACTTGGTGACCTGTACTTTCACAAGTATCTGACCACTTCTTGATACCCACATTGACTCACACAGGGGAGCACATGTGACAGAGTCACCAAGCTAGTATCAGACATCTCATTTAGCCTTCAGATAGCTGAACAGAACCTCAAGGATCCCTCAGACCCCAAGGGATTCAACTCCCTCATGTTCCCGCTAATACTAGTTCAGGCTAGAGGGCACCGAGGCAATGCTTCAGTTCTAGGCTAACAGCTGGGAAGAGGAAGTTGCAGGACAAACTGGCAAATGCAGCTCAGTGAAATATTCTTCAGGGAGAAGCACCAGGTGCTAATGAAGCAGAGGAGGGACCTTGACACCTGTAAACAGCCTGTTATGCAGATGTCCTGCTCCCACTCTGCTAGCTAGGAAAAAAAGTAATGAAATTCCTGGTAGCCAGTACATAGAGAAATTCAAGCTCAGTGCTGTTTATTTCTCCAATGCAAATAAAAAAGAGCACAAAACCCTGACGCCCAGGATTGAGAAATGCACTTGACTTCTGCTTGCATAGCACAGAGGTGGTCCCTGTTTTGCATGGCACTTAACCTTTTGTCATAGACCATGAATTTCCTAGATGGAGCCAGCAGTGATACACAGGGGAAAGGAAAGGAGTCCTGTCCTTTTGAGCTTAGTAGCTACTTTTCATGTCCTAGGGAGATTGCCACATTCCGAGTTCCTTGCAGTGGGATTTCTCCACTGCTTTCCCTAACAGTACCTACCCCCCCCTTTTTTTTTCAAACGATACACTGACCAGAAAAACTCCTAGATACAAATGACAAGAACTGGATTCAAGTTTCTTTAACACATAGGGATTGACTGCAGGGATAGTAAACATGCCAGCTCCTGTAACTGGGAACCTACCAGGTAGGAGACTCACCTTTTCCACAATGTTTTCTCTCTTCTTCTCCCTCATGTGAATTTTATTCTCTCCAGTATCATGATAGTGTGGAGAACAAGGTCACCACTAGGTCTGCATTCATCATATCTGTAAGAGTTCTTTACCAGAGAAAAAAATAAATTTCCTCTTCTTGCTCCAATTAAGAACATCATGGAGGAAAAATACTCTGCTTGCTGAACCTTGTCTCTTATTACCATTTTCAGATTGGCTACTGTTACTAGAGGGAGAAGACATCATTGTGATATAGATCTGGGTTATGGACTCACTTTGTGGAATGAAACTGGCAGTACATGGAATTCATACTCTAAGTAGAGGAAGACCATATCCTAAAAGATAGCCATTCTAGCATCAAAATACAAGCAGCACTATCACTATAGCATCATCTGTGACAACCCACTGTATGTCAAATTTATATACAGTTGCAGTTCAGGTAGTATTTACAACAAGTATAACAGAAAGTATTTATTCCTATGAAATGATGAGGGAGCTACATGGCAAAGTCTCTACCAGTGATGCCTAGGGCTACAGAGAAAGGTAAGAGTCAGTATAATTTGAAAAATATTTCTGGCACTAAGACATTTTCATGGATGAAGAGAATATATAGTAAAGACACAAAGCAAGAAATCTTATTGACTCTGTGACATGTGAACATCAAAATGAAGGTATAGATGACTACATGTAGAGTTGAAATCACAACATTTGAAGGACTAGTTGGAGTTTGAAGTTACAATAATGAACTGCAAAAGGCTGAAGGTAAACCAACTTTTAATAGTTACCTTAATAACAACTCTAAAATTAGAGAAATTACACAATTTGAAAATGATACATTAATAAATATTTAGCTTACTAGAACATGGATCTTTCAGTTACTATTTAGGGAAATTAATGACAATTCAATTATGTAAAAGTCAAAGATACAGAAATATTAAATATTTGAAAAGTAATGCATCATGTTCAAAAAGTTATTAACTTATATAATATACAAATATGTGACCATGATTTGGCATTAAAATTTTAAAAAAATGAATTCATGTACATCCTGACCTTGACAAAGGAAAGGTTGCAGATGCCCAAGAAATAAATTTAATAAATTTATTTTAAAATAAATATAAATAAAAACTAAGGAACTTAATACCATGAAAAATATTTATCAAATTCATAAATATGACATTCTAAGAAATGGTTTTCATGATCTAGTTCATAATGGAGATCCTCATTAATATCTCACACACAAATAGGTGAACTAAAATTAATTTAATGGAATTGCAACTATGGAAAGCTGTGTGGAGGACCCTCAAGTTAATGAAAATGGAACTACCATTTGACCCAGCAATTGCTCTCTTGGGAATTTACCCAAAAGAGATCTCAATGTGGGTACAAAGGGACACCTGTGCTCAGCTGTTTACTGCAGCACAATTTATAATTGCAAGGTCATGGAAGCAACCTAAATGCCCCAAAACAGATGACTGGATGAAAAAAATGTGGTATATACAATGGAATATTACTCATCAATCAAAAATGACAAATTTGACAAATTTATAACAACATGGATGTACTTAGAAGAAATCATATTAGCAGAAACAAGTCGTAAAGAAAAAGACAGAAACCAAATGGTTTCACTAATATATGGGATATAGTGAAAAAATAAACAAAGGACTTGAGGAAAAGTCAAAACAAGCTAAGCACCAAACTGAAGTGCACAACTTTGAGCAGGAGGGAAAAGGGGGGGGGGGAGGGAGGGGAGGGGGGGGTAAACGCCTGGAATTACAATGTTGTGAAATTTATATATAAATAAATTAAAAATTTTAAATAAAAAAAAACTCTTAAGCTGGCAAGAATTAAGTGAGAAAAAATAATTTAATGGAATTGCAAAAATTAAGCTAAAGATGATATGTGAACATAAAAATATAATGAAAATAGATAAAGTATGTGATTTGTGATGTAAAATAGAAGGAAGGTTGGAAGGAAGGAATGATGGGGGGAGAGAGAGGAGGAGGGAAGGGTGATAAAGAACTGAATACCGTGACCTAGAGAATTGATATTAAGATGAATTCTCTAATATTGACCAGATTGATGTAAAAACTGCATATTTAATGAAAAATTATTGAATATATGTGTTTATCTCCTTGTTAAAATTAAATTTCCAATAGGGTCATATTCTGCTAGTGACATATATCAAAAGAATATTTATGACAGCCTTGTATTAAGATCAAGAAGTGATTTGGGAAGTGTAAGAATGACTTTGAGCAATTTTCGCTACAAAAAATGTGAGAAAAGTTCCATAATCGTAGCTTAACTTACAAAATCTTAAAAACAAATTATCTTTTGGTTTTCTATTTTGATTTCTTTCTCCACATTAGCAGTAAAGTGCTTTAGATATACTCCCTTGACAGTAAAGGAGTTGAAAAGGTAAAAAGAACATTTTATGTTAAGGACAAGCTGAAAATATTTCCTGTGGAACGAATCAGTCAAAGGAATGTAAGTTAGATAATTTTATTATACAGAATAGATAAGCGAACATATATCAGATGAAACAGTGAGATTTGGAACACAGTCTGTTTCATGACTGTTATATGATCTGTAAAGTTAGCATTAAAAGGCTATAAAGATTTGTGGGGATAATAAGGTCTACTGAAGCAGACAAGGATCAGTATCATGGGGACCACATGGAACAATACAATTCTTCTGACTTTTGTCTATCAACCATTTTATTTCTTTATGAGAATAATGACATAGGGACCTAAGTTTCCTTATCAGTAAAGTGGGATAAAAAATTCCTCAAGAGTTGAATGATGTGTTTGACAAAACTTCACGTAGAAGCAAGCCTATTTTAGAAAAGTGAAAATGCATTCTAGTTTGTAAAAGTGCTCTGTTCCTATAAATTATGCACAGCCATTTTCTAAGCTCATATACTGCCATCAAGAGTTTTGTATTAACAGAAAATTGATATAATTTCATTAAGAATTATCTGTTCTTTAATCTGTTCCTTGTACTACTCTTTAGCTTTTTAAAGACAACAATAGCAACAAAGCAACCCCTCCCCGGCCCAAAATGATTAAACTGTATTTTATCAATGAGACTGAAAACTGCTAAATTTACCTCATTTTTTCATGAGGTGACACAGTTTTGCTTCTGTCTAGTCATGGAATTTTGCTGAGGTTCAGAGACTTGGTTGTATATTTCTTGGCTCATGCAAAATCCAAGGTAATGAGCTTTAACACTACAAAGCCTCTGGAATGCTTTAAAAAACATTTGCTTCCCACAAGACAAATTAGCTGAACCAAGCAATAAAATGTGACATTAAGCATTCAATACTCCCATTTTTATGTAGTCCCAGGTCAACAAAAATGACCCCATTGGGGGCATTTTTCTAATGCCCTTATTTTGAGTTCTACTAAAAACCTGTCTCTAGGAAGCTAATCAATAGTTATTTATGTATTTAAACCCTTTAAGAAAGTCTACCTCATAAATTGAGCCCAAGGCATTATGGAAGCTTCTGGACCTAATGTGGTTTATAAGAATTCTCAGTCAAGTGGACCACCCTGCATGTACACACATGTCTACATCTGTCTACCTCTGTATATGTCCATTTGCAATTTATCACTTTTACTTACATGGTATTAGATCTTAAAATCTTGAAGAAAATTTTAAAGTCATTCAATAGTCAGTGAAACTCTAATCTTTTTCATTAGGATTTTACACATTCATCTTAGACTTCCTAGTTGTTGGATATATTGTGTTTAGAATTACTTATTTGTTCATCTCACCTGGAGTGTCCTGTTCTTTCTAGAGAGCTGAAAACCTTTCTCTAGGCAAATGGAAATGAGTGTAAAGAAAGGAGGCCAGGAGAGGGGAAAAGGCCTTATGTGAAGAGTTGTCAGGTGCAGCCCAAAGAAGACAAAGTCGGGGAGTAGATAAGGAAAGGCAGTGTCTAGAGGGAGTGAATAAGGGAAAGGCAATGTCTGCATGTCTCTAAAATAGTTAGATAGAAAGAACTAGAGGGAGTTTGAAAGATGAACAAGGTGAGGAGAGACACAATTTAGGTGACTCTAAGGAAGCCCTTTCTAAAGCCTTATGTAAACAGAGTTGCACACAGCAGAATCTGAATTGGGCTGTGTCAGATCCTTTCCATCCTGGATTCAGCACCTCAGTGCTGGTCCTTCCAGGCAACTCCGCTCAAATAAGTCTTCCTGGCTGCAGATGGATGATTAACCTAGGACCCTGCAGTCTTTTCATTCCAACAGCAGCTTGCTAACTTTTTGTAAAAGAGAAAATAGAAAAACCATGTTTTTTTTCCCCTCCAAATTTAAGTCTATATTAAGAGACTCTACCATGACTATTTTGGAAGAATTCTAAAAATTCTATGGTAGGAAAATATAGACAGCTGCTTAGTCAGGTGAGTAAATTACTACCTGCTTTATGATCTATCATGGGTGCTTCCCCCCTTGGGGCTACTCTTCACCCTAATTAGTTAATAGAAAGGAGGAAATTTCAAGACCCCAAAAACAGATTGGCCTATCAGTTTTATGTGTTCTTTATTTCTTTGAAATTTAATATCCTAACAGTGTACAGATGCTTCCTGCACTGCTTCCAGGCTCAGCTTGGCGGGATCCAAATACTTCTGGGTTTTCAAGCTGGCATTTGTCACCGGGTGACTGGGGGCAGAAACAGAGGAGTGCTCACTGCCTACAGGCAAATTCTGAAGCAGAATGGAACATAGAGGCACCCAGCTCCACCTTTTCTGTCACAATTCTGAATGGAAGCTGATGATTACTTTTCTGGGAGAAGTTTAACATTCAGTGTACAGCCAAAGACCCATATCATTCTGCTTTTCTGAGAGCTACAAATTGACACATAGTTTCCTGATCGATGTGGGGAGACTCGAAGAGGGATTTACACATGTTCACTCATGCTCTCTGAGTGCAGTCCATATCTTTCTGAAGAGCAGTAATCATAGCTTCACTTGTCACTGTGAGAAGTGGAAATAATCAGTTGGGCTGTTCTTTGCAGGACCAAACCCTTTGTGACACAGCCCTGGGAATTCCTCGGCAGAAAGCTCAGGGTCACAGTCAGTGTGTGGGCAATGGAATGGATAAGGATTAAGTGTTGAGTAAGATAGAGTTCCAAGAGCCTAGCAGACTTCCCTGGGGAGCAGGAATAACAGCCAGCATGGAGGTGACTCATGGGTGAGCAGGACTGGCAGCTGAACCCCAGCTATTTCACCATGAGGTGCTGTGCGTGTCTACCTCCAGAGCCTTTCTGCCTCTTCTGAGGAGGGCATCAATGAAAACTCATTCTAGTTCCAAGATTCCACTTTTCCCAACAGCTTTAGGTTCTCCATCAGCCCACAGCAATTCCAACTTCATGATTCAACGCATCCACCAACCATCAAAAGCTCAGTCTGTGTTGGTTCAGACTTGAAGAATGTTTTGAGTTTCCTCTTTCCTTTTGGCCTAGTCTAAAGGAAGATTAGATGTGCACATGCAGAATACAAGCTGCGGATAGCCACTGGCATCAGTTGAAAGAAACTGCTTTGGATGCAGCAACCATGCCCATTTCACCCATGGCTGGCTAGGCTGGACCAGAATGAGAGGAGAGATTTGAAAGAGTAACTATGTGAACATAGATTCAATTAATCCAGTGGTTCTTAAAATGTCTTTAGCTAATGGAGTTCCTGGTAATCAAGGCTTTTTGTGAAATATTAGAGAATGATGATGTATTTTGTGATATATTAGAGAAGGAATAATTTTGTATTATAGAATGTATGGCTTTATATAAGATTGTACTAGATTAGCAATAGGTACTTGAATTCCCTCCAAATACATATCTATATCTATATATATGCATGTATATATACACATACCATATGAATCAGCAATGAAGGTCAATATCCACTTTCATAACAACATTATCTAAGAATTAATGATTAAGTCAAATGTTGAAATGTGGAAGGAAATTGCACATAATATGGCTTTTACTCATTTTTCTTGGGAAGTAACTCGGGAGAAAGCTAAAAAAAAATATCACATGCTTTCCATGATTCCATTAAAATAAGTTTTGAGGTGTTCATCCGGACCCTACCAGAATATTTGTGTGTGAGCACTATCTTGTCCCTGGCTTTCCCAAGGGAAATTTCCACACCCCATTCTATTGCCAGCACTAATATCACACTGTTAACCCCTGAAGGACAGGTGAGCTGAGAAAAGGGACCCAAAGAGTTTGTGGCACACAGGAGGAGAGAGATAACTTTTCAGGATAAGGCTGGGTTGGTCCTCAAGGTACAAAATCACTTCATATGGATCCTAGCAGAGTAAGGAAAGGGGCATCAAAAGCATGAGGATTCTAAGTAAATATATTAATCCCTCTCATCTTGAGAACTTGAGGTGACCTGGGCCATAAGCTATATTTGTTAACAGTCAGAGGGTTAGAAGCCTGATACCTATGCTTATTTGGACATTCAGATCGCTATACTCACCTCTCCCTTCCTCTCACTCCTCTCTCTCGGTCTCAGTCCTCACAATACACACACACACACACACACACACACACATCAGGCTACAAAAAATATTGTTGGCTAGCTTGATTTACTGAAAATAATTCACTAGTTGAAAATTACTCTTATTATTTAAGCATGATTACTTTCAACGTGGTTTTTTGGCAGGCAAAACTTATGAAATGTAACACTAATATTTAATATAATTATCTTTCTTGTAAATTTTTCTACTCAAAAAAAGTAGGTGATAAAACATTTTTTCTTCCATTATAGTAATAGAAGTTAAATTTACTAAATTATTGTTTTTTTTTAAATTTTACAATATTTTTTCTGATTATAAAGTCTCATATGTATAGTATCAGCTTGCTCATTTGAAAATTTCCTTAGCTGACAACTCCAACTATAAGGAATATGACCATGTTCTTCCTTGGGGGATATATTGGAATCTGGTACAACTCTTTTAAGAATAAAGTAACTATAACCATACCTCCCCATCACATTTACTATCTCATGTCTGAGTTAATTGTTTCATTTATTCTAAACAACCCAATGATGTAAAATATTTCTTAATTTCTTACTCATCCTTTGGCCTTTGGCATGGCTGTGCATGACATTAAGGAATCATATTCTAAGGGATAAACATTCAAAAACCTACTTTGGGGGTAATCCTACATATGTATTTGCATTTACAAATACTATTCAGAAAGTCCATAATAGACCACAAACTTTAACACAAGTCTTCATTAATCCAAGTCTTCTACCCTCTGAACTCCATAAGATAAGTAGAATGAAAGATTTGGAAGACACAATCTTTAAGTTTTCTTGCACACTCCACTGTTCATTCCTTTTCTTTAGAGCTCTCAGATCACCACTGGGTGATGGCCCTTTTCACTCATCCTTTGCCACTGCATCAAAAGATGTAGTGAAAGATGCAGTGTCATGGTTCCTGAGTCAGGCATCCTGATAAATGCAGTAGGTCCCTCTCTTCAACTCGTACCTTAAGATGGCCATTACGACTGTGGGGTATGGAGATCCTCCACAGTCTTCACCCCCAGGACCACTTGGAGCAGTACCTCTCCCTTTGCCCTTGCCCATCTGAATACAGGGTCTGCACCAAAGGAACAGGAAGAGGTTATCTCTGAAGAAAGGCTTCTGAGGCTCAGTAAAGAAAAGCTAGGGTGCTGACACACACTTCTGATGCTGCTCTGGCAAATCTCCCCAAAGATATTGTTTTAGGACTGAACAGTCAGGTCTCTTTTCAGGGAAGCTTGCTTTCTTCTTGGCTCTTGCCTTCTGATTCATGGTAACTGAATTCCTCCTGAATTAAATTTTTCTCTTTCCTCCTGTTTTTTCTGCAACCCCAGCAACTTTGACTGAGCTACTTAATCAGGGTGGCCTCTGAGTTTGACCAGTGTCTCTAGATTCTATTCAGAATCTGGAGAGATGTCTATTTGAGACCCCAGCTTTGAAGGAAGGCAAGGGTATGTACACAGAGAGTACACACAAGGCCAAACTGCATTTTTGGGTCCCTGGTCTGGTATTCAGTGAAAGAAGGAAACTTCTTGCCTGCAGAGCCCATGGTGGACATACAGGTGTTACCTGTGTAGTTCTGTCCATCCTGGCAGCATCCCTGGCCTGGTATACAGGCTGCAGGTCTGCTGCCCACATGTGGCCACTCTCCAGGTGGTCGGGCTCATCACAATCAGCTCTGTCTTCTGAGGCTTTTGCTAAAGACCTTCCACATCCCAGAAATTAGCAGAGGCAAATCTGCTTCTCATTATCCTGATAGTCAATGATTTATACTTTCTAACTTGGGGGAGGGGTGAGTGCCAAAAAAGGTGAGCCATTTGGCAAGTAATTAACCCTTCCAGGAGAATGAGTAGCTGCTACTATGGTTCAGTTCAATCACCATCCTGGCCACACACCCAGTGAACTGCCCCCCTTTCCTAGATAACGTATTTACCTCTTTCTCCAATCCCTGATATTCTGCCTATTACCAAAAAAAAACTGAAAGAGAGAAAGAGAGAAAAATAACAGTCAACAACTCCACCCACCTCTTTGCAACTCAAAACATTTTCCTGTAATGAGTCCCCATTATAGGAGCTCTGCTTTCTTCCAATTATTCTAAAACTCCTCAGGGTTTCTTTCCTCTTTCCATCTACACATTCATCAGTTAGTTAAGCAACACACATGTAGAGGGCTATGTGATGAGGAGGGCTTTTTTGAAAAAAAAAAAAAAAGAACATGCCATTTAAAAATTCCATGTTCCACATATTGGAAAAATGTTTCTTGTTATGGAATGGTTTTCTCTCTAAGTTATGTAAATATGAAGTTGGACATGAATGCTTCTATGAGGCATAGAGATATGTGTGTGTGTGTGTATGCTCACGTGCGTGCATATGTGTGTGTGTGTGTGTGGTTTGTGAGAGAGGTGTGTGAGAGGTGGACTGGGTTACAGATGTGGGGAGAGTGGGAGAACATTGCAAATGAGTCTGAGAAAGATTTTACATCAGACACTCAGGGTCCTCCAGAAATGAAGAAATGGAGAACCTATCTTTAATAAATTCAAAGAGGGGGATCAAGAAAGTACCTCAAGTTCCTTGCTGGGATGTCTCCTGTACTTATCTTGGGGAGGGAGATGAAAGGTTAGAGGCAGGTGGTTTAGAACAAGATTTTCTGGAGGAGATGATGCCTGATGTTTTTAGTCATCCAGTGGGTAAAAAGAGGGACAATCACCCACATCCCTTAATGTTCTCCAAACATAGCAACTTTCCTTCTTCTATGTTGAGAAGCAAAATCTTCTGATGGCAACTGAATGGAGAATTCATTAAACATTAATTTATTTGGTAAAATATACAGTGAAAGCCACTGATAAGCCAGAGCACAAGAGGTCATCAAAACTTCACCAACGGGTAAACACATGCAGTCTATGCCTTTGTGGTGCTCCCAGTTCTGCAGTGGAAGCATGGAAATTTTCATGTGAAAAACTTCTCAGGAGCTCAGCTTGAATCTGTCCAGAGAGGTGATGTTTTTCAGATCCCTGAGTATTATAGTAAGAGAACAAATCTTCAGTCTCCCCAAATTGTTGATGAACAACAGATACTACCCCTGAACTGTGTCATCACAAGTCAAAGTAATGGAATGTCTGGGGGTGCCAGAATTTGAATGTGGGTCTAACTGGAGATTTTCCATGCCCTGTGATACATAGGTGTCACTAACATGCACTGTCTGTGACCCCCAGTTTTTCCATGACCCTGCCCCAGTGACCAGCTGTTGGCCTTGCTCCTAATTCTAGGACTGATCACTATACAGGGGCTTTCATAGACTTTTATGGGCTATCACTAAATCCTGGCTATCATTCAATTTTGTTAGTATGGGGAAAAGAACTGCTGATGACTTCTAAGTGCATTGCATAAAATCTTACAGGTTAGGGAAGGCCTTTGGGGCATCAAGCATATTTCATATTTAATACAAACTTCACTGTTAAAATAAGTGTTTGGATTTCCCAAACCATTTAATGGTAGTGATTCCACAGACAGTATTTTTTTTTTTTAATTTCCATCTAAAAGGTGAGAATACTGAAGTACAGGCAGGTGAGATGATCAGGTCCAGATAACATTGTGGGAATTTAGCTACTTGATCCTAAAATTCTTCTCTCTTCTCTCTGGTAGGAGGAATCAGAAAATCACTTTCCTCTTGGAGGGCTTAAAGGACCTCTTTCCAGGCTTCCTTGTTGGCAGTATTAGAAGAATGAAACTGGACACGACTCATTCCTTGGTATGTCTATTTGGATGATTGTTAAGACTTAATTTGCTTTGATATTCCCAGGGAAGTTCTCTTCTAAATCTGCAGAATAATTCAGAATTCCTAATCACAGCCTGCTAATCCACAGAATTCCTAATCACAACAATTGGGGGGACTGAAGTCTGCCATTCGTGTCACAGACCTGTCTTTTTGTTACTGCTATCATTGCTCTCTGTGGGCAAAAGCCTTTCTAATGGGACTGCTATTGTGAAAATGGCCCTAGTTGCCTGTTCATTGCTTTGTCCTCAGAACCTCACTGAGTATCCAGGACATCACAGGCAGGTAATGGTAAACTTTTAAACAGATGATTTATCTAAAGTCTGTCACCACACCAAGATCTAACACAGTTCAGTGTTATCCACATAGGGAAACTATTGTGGAACGTTTTGAAGGAGTAACTTAGAACTAATAAGTGATTAAACAAATGAGAAATGAAATGAATATTTGAACAAATGAGTGAGTATAAAAGTAAATATCATATTATTTAAAAGACATAAACAATAAGATGGATAGACAGACAGACAGACAGGTAGGCAGGCAGGCAGACAGACAGACAGAGACAGACAGACAGACAGACAGACAGACAGACAGAGAGAGAGAGAGAGAGAGAGAGATAGATAGATAGATAGATAGATAGATAGATAGATAGATAGATAGATAGATAGATAGATAGATAGATAGATAGATAGATAGATAGATAGATAATTATAGGAGTCATTTCATATGCTATGGAAGAAATCCTGCAATCTGCCATAGGCAGCTGTCAATTTTAGAAGGTCATGAATTTCATTTATCTGGAGTCCATAGGTCTGAGAACAAGGGATCTAGTGGTATTACTCCTTAATTGAGTCTGAAAGTCCAAGCATCAGAGCTCAGACATCAGAGCAGGTAAAGAAGATGAATATACTCTTTCTCTGCTTCTATGTTCCACTTGAGCCCTCAACACACTGGGCGATACCACACACTGTAGGGAGGGTTATCTTTTTTGATCAGTTTAGGGACTCAAATTTAGAGACATCCTCACAAACACACCCAGCAATAACCAGCTCTAAATAATTTCCTCTGCCCAGTGAAGTTGATCCATGGACATCACAAGAGGACATACCATTTCTGTTGGAATTGAACAGAGTCTATGAGCACTGGATGATATGGGGGAAATTCTAGACAGAAGTGGAATATGTATAAAATAGGAGTTAAAAAAACAAATGTAGAATGATTCACCTGAAACAACTATATTTAATTGAGTTCCCTTTAATCAGGTCTGGACATCATTTATGCAGTTGCCCCATTTTTATTAACATGTGACCAGTAACCAAAAACTGCTTAGACCAAACAGGGTGCAGATAACATGTTCTTCAAAGGCATCTGGATCTCTGCCCAAATCCAGCTCTGCCACTAACTAGCTGGGTGATTTTTGATAAGTGACTTAGCTTCACCCATTGCTAACAGTTACTCTAAAATCACTGCATGCTGTCAACCTCACAGCATCATTAGAAAGATGAAATTACAGAAAATATGTGAACCACTGAGGGAGCCTAGGGGCAAACAGTTGCTGAATCAGGTTTTGTATCAGCAACTCCTGCATCTATACTGCCATATGACTTACTGTTTGGTGCATCTCTGGTAAGAGGCACTGCTCTCCCCAGTACACAGTTCTAAACATCCCATACACATTACAATATACCTTTGTGGAGTGCTGTGCTATTGAACCATGGCCTTTAATACATAGAAAGCCTGGCTGAGTACTTCCATTGAGCTGGCGGGAGTCAAGCAGGAGGGGAGAGGAAGTAAACTCAGTTATCTTTCATCCTTGGGATGCTACTCCTTCCCAGGACCTTGCACCTTGACCCTGAGGAAGCAAAAATTGTCTCACAGCAGGGGCACAGAGTTAGGTCAGTTATTGCAGCTGAACAATTACTGCCAGTTAGAGTTGTTTACAAATAGTCATTGCTAGGTATTGTAATCATGAATACATCATATTTACATTTACAGGTTTGTTGCTGTTAAATGTAAGATGTGATTTCTTCACTGTAGGCCTATAAGTCACTCTTAATGCAAGGAGAGCCAGGTCAGAGACATGTTGGTATTTGGGACTGATGTGCACCTTTCTCATGGGTGCTTCAATGATGGTGAGCAAGGTTTTTCTGTGACTCTTTCTAGATCTCAACTAGTGAGTGAGATTCTAGAACCCCAGGTCCCTGTTCTTTTTAATTTTCTGCTTTTAGCCTTTTGGAGTCTTCCAGAGTAAAATTTCTAAATTGGCATAGAAGGACTTCTTTGGCATCAAATAACTCTTATGAAACAGCACACTGATGAGTTAAATGAAACGATTCAGAAAAATGCCGATTAAATTTCCCTTTAAATACTCAGGGGTTTAGAAACTAAGCAAAACTCCTTGGCACTCAGCAGTCTGGATTTTAACAAACTCAAAATGTTTGAAAAAGGGTTCAAGATGTTTTTACAAACAGAATATGCCACTCTTCCCCCACACCACTCCTTATCTCCCAAGGAGAGAACAGAGTTTGGGTGTCCGGTTAGCCAGTGTCCAGGAAGGACTTTCTTCCACTAATGGGATTATCCATAGTTCTTATTTTAATCCTCACTGGCTTTTTTTGTTCTGATAGAAAGCAAAGCACTAGGTTGCTATGTTTTTGAAACAATATAAGGCTAAGGATCTGTGAAAAAGTGATGACCTTAAATACTGACGTCATAGTTTAAAGGAATAAAAACGGGTGCTATGATGTGACTTGGATATGTAATATTGCCTGGCCTGTGTAGTAACTCAATAAATGTGAAACTCTGTCCCCATCATATTAACCAACATGACCACCCCCGGTGCCTGGGACACTGGCCCCTAGGTCCTGCTTAAGGACACCCATGCTGTTTGGCAGGAAAAAAGAAAGACTCCTGAAAGGCCATGGGGTTGAGTAAAGAGCACTTACTAAAGAGAAGCTAGAGATCTGGGCTTCAGCCCCAAACCACTGCTTCTAGAACATATCACGAAGAACAGGGCAATTTATACAGAAAGCAGTTCTCCCCCATACCCTTTTTTTTTTTTTTTTTTTTTGAGACTAGGTCTTGCTATTTTTGCTCATGGAACCGCAGGCTCTCATTGCCCGGGGTACCACAGACTCAAGCAATCCCCAGCCTCAGCTTCCCAGGTAGCTGGGATTACAGGCACGCACCACCACGCCCAGCTTTTTTTTTTTTTGGGGGGGGGGACTAGGTCTCGCTACGGGCCCCAGGAGGGGCTCGAACCACAATCCCTAGCCCCGGCCACTTCATAGGCTGAAGCTTACAAGCACGAGCCACCGTGCCCGGCCTCCCCATGCCCTTTCTTAGATGTGTGTACAGCTACAGCAACTCAGAGGGAAGTTCTTGTTCTGGAACATTTCTAAGATATGGTTAGATTATAGTATGTATACATCCACAGATGAGGACTATAGTTTTAAAATTGACTGTTGGTGCTTTATAATGGAATGACTTGACTAAAAACCTGTCCCAGAACTGTGAGACTTCTGGAGACAAAACTTAATGATGAAAAGTTAAAAAATAAAAATAATGTACTGATGGACAAGTTTTTAAGGTCACTCACTTTTCAGTTTGATGTAAATTTTCTAATACACATCCTCTGTCTTGAGTGAGGAATGTACAGATAAAAAGATGATTAATAGATGGATACACAGGTAGGAGACAGATAAATGTTCCCTCAATGAAGTTATACTGTTACTCAGCTCATTCATCTGTGAGTCTAATTTTCTTAGCATCTTATGAATTCACAAAGTGTGTGCATTACTTCCTCTGTCTCTTCTAACCCTGAGCAATATCAGTTATCTATGTCTCAAAAAAATGCTCAAGGGAACTGATACCTCTCCAGGTGATTTCCTCATGTGGTAATACAGGGAAGAGTCCTTATAAGGTTTTTTCTTATGATAGGATGGACTGGATTTATCCAATTATTCTGTTCAATAAAGTCTGCAGAGGGACTAAGAGAAGGAGCAGCGATCACAGCTCAGGAGCCCTGCAGCAGCAGCAAGCCAGTAGGCCCTGTCCTGTGGTTTTGATGACCCAGAGCTATTTGGATAATTTCCAGACAGAGACAGGGGAGACCCAGCAATTCTTTGGCAACAGTCAAATGATCCAAGAGAAAGAGTTTCCATTGTCTATTCCCAATTCCCCAGTCTTGTCAGCAACCAAGCTGGGCTGGTTTGGGTTTTCTCATGGCAATCAGAGTCAATTTCAAGATTTAAAAGCCAAGTTCAAGCTAGAGCACAAGGAGCCACACCTTTTCCCTTGTCACTTTATATGTCTGTAAACTCTTTCTGTAATGGTAAAATCAAGAAGCTGGAAGGTATCCGAGTGCTATTATCACAGGGCTAGAATTGGTGTTTCACAGCACAGAAAGATTGATAGCAAAACTAGAGAGATGGTCATGTGATCATAGTGATGATGACAATGGCCCTATTGGTGTGATACTTTCATTGGTCACACAAAAGGTCTACATCATCCTTCCATATTTATTCTATCACTGGAGCAGTAAAGATAGGAAAGATAGGATAGGAAGATAGGAAATGTGAGAACTTTGCTTCCACTTCACAGATGAGGAAAGTGAGAGCAGTTGGGATTTGGTTAAATGGCATCCACACAAGTTGCCTGGAAGGGAATTTGGATGGAACCCTTTCCCATCCACCCCCCCCCCTTTCAGTCACAGCTCATCCATCACCAACTCCCACACAGCCTCTCCTCCCCCAGGGTACACAGTCCATTCCTTGCAGATCCTCTTTCATAGAATTGATCAAGCACCACTCACCCTTGTCCACATCTTTGAGACAATGTCTGAGCTGGTCTCTCTGCATCTTCCTTTATGATTTTCCAATCCTAGATCCCTTCAAGTGTTGCATTGATGGCAGTGTGAACCCAGACTCTCAAACTTGAACTTGCAAGCTTCCTGCCAGCTTGCTCTCCTCACCTCATCTTGTCTTTGCTCTCTGAGCACTGCCCACACTGGGCTTCTTTCAGTACACAAATATACCAGCTTTCACTTTCCCTGGGGCCTTCCTATGTGCCATTTCCTCTAGTGGAGTGTTTTCTCAGTGCCCTCCCATTCTTGTTCCCATTTCTCTTTGCTGGAACTATTCATTTTCCTGTTCTGTTTTAATGGCACTTTTGGTTTCAGGCCTCATGAGACTGGACTCCATCGCACTCACGTCCTTCTCAGTGCCTGGCATGCATGTGATGGATGCATGAAACCACACCTCTTCAGGGAGTAACTGAAGTGTCTGAAAGATCTCAAACTCGGGTCTCTAAATCTTTAGTGTCAGATTTACCTCCACAAATAGCCATTTATATAGGATAACTGAATATCACCTCCTTATTTAAAATTGTGAATGCATAAACACAATCAAATTTTCTGTCTTTCTTCCCAGACAGAGCAGCTGCCCTGAATGTTGAATCCCATTCTGACTCACTGAAATTGGGTTATATTCTGGAAAATAACTGGTAAGGTCTCCTTTTTCTTCTCCTGAAGCTAGGAATCAGTGTGAAGGAGCCAGCATTGTGGCTATTCCTCAAAACAAAGTTTCTCTCAGCAAAGGATTCCCTGAATCTTCAAAGCCTTCAGAATCCCAAAATTCCAGGATACTTCCTGACTCACCATTGTTATAGAATGTGGGAGAATGGCTCACCCAGAGGGGGTTATTAAGGACTACAGCACTGAGACTTTAAGCCATGAACATTCTGGGAAGCGGAGGCTTACCCAGGGAGGACCCCAGCTCTACAGTGACAACAGAGTGAACACTAACCCCTCAGAGAAGTCAGATGCTGAGGCAGAGCTGACTCCATCTGTGAGAGCCCTTTAAAGTGCACTTCAGAAACCTCCCAGTTAGACTTGTTATTTCAGACATGATAATCCTGTCTCCGAGGCCATTCCACTAATTGCATATGTGAATGGTTGGATCTTGAAAGGTATCTGTGGTGTCCACCCTGATCTTCTCCTCCTTTCACATGTGACAACAAAAAGCACCTTCCAAAGTCCCTTGGAGAAAAGAAGTGAACATCGTTAGTAGCTTGGGTAAATCACTTAACGCTTCTGATCAAATTTTTCTCAGCAGCTGAAGCAAAACAACACCAACAAAGATTTACATATTTTTGTGAGGATTAATGAAATTATTATATATGTAATATCCAGTCTAGGGCTGGTCAAAGTAGGTACTCAAAAAATATAGCTGAGTAAACAAATTATTACCCATGGAAGAAAAACTGAAACCCTTCTCTTCTTCTAAGAAGCCTCACTTCTCTGACTTGGGTCCTAGGCAGGTCACATAGGCAAGATAAGTGGAGGAGTATGAAGAGCATGCTACTGAAGGCAGAGGATTTTGTAAATGCCTTCAAGTTTTATTTAATTCTTTTCACTGAAGCAACATTGGTTGATGATAACATTTTATGTTTCAGGAGTATGGGTCCCTCTGGTAACCATCAGCTTGCTCACTGTATTAAGAGTTTGTATTTATTTTGCTTCTACATATTCCACATATGAGTGAAGTCATGATATTTGCTTTTCTCTGACTTATTTCACATAGTGTACCACCTTCAAGGTCCATCCATACTGTTACAAAGAGCAGGATATCATCCTTTTTATATCTGGAGAGAGTATTCCATTACATCAATGTGTTTATGTGCGACATCTTATGTAACCATTCATCCATCAGTGAACACTCAGATTATTTCTACCTCTTGTTTAATATAAATTATGTTTTAATAAATATGGGGGTACATATATTGTTTTTAAGTAGTGTTTTCACATCCCTTAGATAGAAATGAAGTGGTATAATCACTGAATCATATGAGGCTTCAGGTTTCAAATAAATAAGACTAGAAGTGATATGTTATCAAAGATGATAAAATACATAGGGAAAATAATCTAACTAAGAAGGTGAGTGAGCTGTACTCACAAAAATATGAGCCACTGTTGAAAAACTGAAGATGAAACAAAGAAATGGAAAGACACCAATGCTTACAGATTGAAAGAACTGATATTATTAAAATGCTCATTTCACCTAAAGTCATAGACAAATTCACTATAATCCCTATCAAAATCCCAACCTTTTCTACAGAAGTAAAACAAAATATCCTATATTTTGTATGAAAACATAAAGGACTCCCAATATTTACAGCAATCTTGAAGAAAAACAAATAAAGAACAAGAAAAAGGAATCATGCTTCCTGACTTCAAACTATATTACAAAGCTGTAGTAGTTAAGACAATGTGGTGTTGGAATAAAATCAGACCCACAGATTGATGGAACAAATGTATTTTAAATTGCAAAACTATCATATCCCTTCTGGGGTGTTTTTTCTACCTGACTGCCAGCAAAGATCATTTTCCTGTGTATGATCTATGCCCAGGAGTGCTGCTGTGAAATTATTCAGAAGGGGCTGTTGCAGAAGGAGTTCTACAATGGGCCTCACCTGAATGAAGCAGAAACATACCCAAGGAAACAGCAGAAACAACCAGAAAAGATAAAGAATAGAGTTTTCAGAGGCAGACAGGGCTTGTGAGGCTTCTTTGGCCTGTCATTTGCTATATTGACTCTGGCATTTAATCATCTAGAGCTTTACTTGCTTTGTTAGAGAAATATTGTAAGAAGCAAGTGCAATAATGAATGCAAGTCTCTTGGAACATAGCAATCCCATAAAAAAGTAAGCTTTGATAATACTAATTACTAGTGCATTAAGTTATACCATTATTGCTTTTATCATTATCACTGTCATCATTACTGACCAAAGCAGTTTAAAGAACATTATCTTCACTAACTTCAGATCTGCCAACTCCTGGACCAGCAAGGCTACCAGTTTATCTCCTGGATGTAGAAGACTAGGGAGTAAGCAGGGTTTTAGCCCACTTCTCTCTGAGAACGTCTTGAGCCTCATTTTGGGTAAAAATGTATGCAGTTTTTAGTCCCAGGACATCAAAGTGGCTTTATCTCTCTTGGCAGGTTAGGCTACTAGGAATACCAAACATTTTTCTGTCACACCCATTGCCAAGGGTGCAATTTGGAAAAACAAATAGGGATTTGCAGATAGCAACTTTCTTCTCCTTCTATTGATAGCCAGAGATAATTCATGGCTAGGTTTGGACAAATGCAAAAATGTGTCTTTAGTTTGAATTTGGATTCATTCCTCATGAATATTAGTCATCTCAGCTTAAAATGCAAGCACTTCTCTGTTTCAACAGATGGGAGGATGTACTGTGAAATCATGCTACAGCACAGGGGAAAAACAAGAAAACTGAAATTAAATTTAAGGATAAGCCTTGGCACAGGGGGACAAAGTGTGCAACAAAATATATTTCCCTACAAAATAAGGAATGTGCTTTTAGGCGTGGCTTGCATTTCTGCAAGAACAATGGGATGAGCATATTTATAAACCATGTTTACTTGATGATTTAACTCACTGTAAGAATGTTTTCTTGCAGCTAACTCTTCATGAAGAATTTCTTTTTGTCCAATGCCTAAATTAGACATTGGCTCAGCAAATGTCATATTCTGTTTTCAGTGATGAAGATATGATGCTGGGACCCTGCCACCTCCCATGGCCTCTTCTGCATGTTGGCATTCTACTGCTTCATGAGGTCATTACTGCTGAATTCTACAACATGGCGGAGACCAGAACAGTGTTGGGCTAGCTGGTGATGACAGAGGTAGAATGCAAGGGTAGTGAAAGAGAAAGCAGTATGAGGGAAATAAAGGTATAAAGGAGGAGAAATAAAATGAGAGGAAGGAAAGAGTTGGAGTAAGAGATCTTCAAATTCGTGCCTTTTCCCTGTATCATTCCAATCTATGGAATTCAGCAGAAAAAAAAAAAGTACTTGCTAATTTACTCCTCCAATGAGCTTTTGTTGAGTACCAACTAGATACCAGATATTGTGAAAGGCATGGGGGTAAAATTAATCTTTGATAACAATCCCAAAATCAATCTAACATTTAATAGAAAATGCAATTCTTATATTTTTTTCAGAAAATTTCCACTAATTGATACGTTAACATGACAGTAACAATAACCTTTGCCCTAATAAAGAGCAAATAAAAGGCCATACAAGATTTTGAAATTACTTCTATATAAAAAAAGAACATCATTCTCCATGTATATAAACATCAAGTTTAAAGTATTTTTATTAAGATTATAATTCATGGGGTACATACAATTCCTACAGCTACTACATGTGTCTACTATATCTTTTATTACAATGTTATTGACAACCTGGGAATTCCTATTAATTTCTTAGTGGCTAGTCCAATCTCTCAGAATTATGTCTGGATCATTAGCAACCGCACAGAAAAATTGATTTCTAGAACAATAAAGATATATAACTTCAGTTTCGTAAGAAATTCTAGAGGTTACTTTTGTCTAAACACAACTTCACTCATAGATAAGAAAATGAATAAACACAGAGAGTAACTGAAGAATCATTCACAGCAAATTTTTCTAAAATGTAGGTCAGGCATATACTTATTGGAGAACCTCTAATATCCTGGAATTTAGCTGAAGACATATTTATTTATAGAATCACTTTTAATCCTTTCTAGGCTGCTCTGAGGCAAATATAATGCTCTGTGTTTAACATATCAAGGAAGAGAAGCTCAGAGAAAGAAGGCAAATACCTCACCCTAGATGATGTACTTAACTTCACAACAGATGGATGTTTCACTGTTTTTTCCAACAGTCAGTCAGGAAAAGGAAAACCAAATCTCAACCACCAAATCTCAATTTATATACTTTATAAAAGTTAAGAAATTCTTTTTTTCCATTTGCCTTTTTATACTATAAATAGAATTCAAGAGAACATTTCCATTTATACGCTGCTTTAAGTGAGATATTGATATAAAAATGCATTTGTTCATCAGGTTCCCAGAATCCTATCAAATCTTGGATTAAATTGTCGAATTTTGCATTCTGATTAAAAGAAGGATTTTGGGGGAGGAACATGAAGGGAAATGGTGATGGTTCATGGGTTATATGGTGGCAGGAGAAAAGTGGGAATTTTTTACAATGTAAAAAATATACAAATATATTATCAATAAAAAAAAAGACTTTTCAGATTGCTCAAAGTAAATATTGAACAACAACTGTAAAAAATTGTCAGTAAAAATAGGCTCACTTTTATAGCCTATTAAAGAGAAAACTCAAAGTTTTTATAATCCCAGCCTAAGTCTAGCTGGGTGATTAAGCCAGACAGCAGGGTCAGACTCTGCAGGTGCCTGCGTGGAGTAAAGCAGTTGTACCCAGATGATATGGCCCCCACCGCAAAGCAGCTGCCTCAAAATTACAAAAGGTGGTATTTTAAACACAGATCGCTGCTTCCCAACCTCAGAGGTTTTTAATTCAGCAAGTATGGAATGCCTTAGAAATCTTTGGTTTAAAGCTCCCTCTAACGATTCTGTTGTTCTGCTACTCAGAGCCATCAATCATGTTAAGAACATTTTATTTGTAACAGATATTCATTCTATTCCGCTCTCAACTTTGTTATCCCATAAGTTCTGGAAGTTTGGGAAAATCAAGTGAAATTTCTGAGCTTCACATCCATACAGTGAATTGAGAGGAAATTAAACCTTGATGGTGTCTTGGCGACCTCATGGGGTCACATTTCATTTGATATCATGTGTGTGAAAGGAAGTTAAACTTGAAAGTTGTTTACATTTACAGCATCTATAATTTTCATTGCCAAATAGATAAGATGCAGATTTTGAGTGTTTACCCTATGAGATACTGTCCTGGGTACCTTGTCTTCTCAGCCATCAACTGTCATGATTGCCTGAACCAGGTGGTGTAGGACTTTCTCCTGTTGTATCCAACAGATTTGCAGAGGTCTCATGCCAACCCATTAGCTCTATTTTACCTTTTCTTGTTTGTCCACTCTTGGAGCCAGTTCTTGCGTTATCCTCTTTGAATATGGTACTTGGCTTGGTTACCCTCTCCTCCCCGCCCCCCCTTCTCATCCCCTTTCCTTCACTTTGTGGCCTGAAAAGAAGGATGGGTCTCTCTTCTTTTTCAAGGGATTCATAAAAACTCCTCCTGAACATAGGTCCTAGTATTCTGGTTTCCTGGATCAGACTGGTAAACAATGTTCATTCTATACATTAAGTACAATGCTCTGCTCTATATAAGATGAGGAAATGAGCCTCATGAGCAGTAATGTGCTCAAGCACCACCACAAATAACTAGAAGAACTGGAATTTGCAGCCAAAGACTGTACAATCTGTATCCTGAAATAGTTCTACTCAATTTACATTTTGCCTCTCAAAATTTCCCAGCAAATGAAAGTTTAGTTAGAGAAAGGGCAAATCACAGACTTTCATCTTTTTAACTTTGTCAGACATTTTTTATTCGTCAGAAGTGAATTGATTTTATTATACCTACTTCAACTTATAGCACATCAGATCAACACTCCCATTCCCCAAGTCACCAGAGCCTCTGTTTCCAAAGAGAAGGAACATCTTCTGTTTTCCCTGGTTAATATCTAGGTCAGAGACAACAGAGTTTTCAGTGTTTTCTTTGGTACTTATCTCAACTTCCTATCCAATTTATTTTTTAGAGTCAATCTCTGCTCAACTAAAAATAGAGCATGTCAAGCTCAGATATCCGAAGAAAAGATTAAGCTTATAAAAGTCTAAAGGTTACCAGGAATCATTTTTGTCCACTTCATTTAAGTTTTATATGGATGCTATAATTCTTTCATTATGTCTGTTACTCATATTTGTTAATATTCTATCTCCAAATCTAGGAAAGTAACCAGAATTGAATTATTTAATGAATAAATGAATGAATAAGCCAAGGTTTTAAAGTTTCTATACCTACCATTCAATTGTAAGGGGAGTTGAATTTGAAGAGTTCATTTCTAAACTATAGGCCATCTGATATGTACTTAAGTAGAACAGTACCATGATGTTCAAGGTAGTTCACTGACCACGCAACCAAGCAAACATGCTTTTGGACATCCTTTGTGTATGAAGTTTTCTATTCCATATCATGGGGAATGTGCCTGGCAAATATGACAATAAGGAGGTAGAGTTGAACAAAAACAGCACTAGCAGGGCACAGGCATCTTTATTTATAAGAATGAATTGCACCTGTAGTATGTTACTCTCAGAAACTGTGTGCTATAGTCTCAGAGAACAGACCTGGGAGTGGGCCCTGGGGATAAGTATTTGCATTTTGAGCCTAATGGGAACAGAGATCATTCTAATTAGAACAGCCATTGAAAGCTTTGCTCCCAGAAAGACCATGAGACTTTGTTAGGAATGTGCCTGGAATGCATGAGGATAAGGAGACCTGTCTTCCTTAGGTGCTGAGTTCTTGTGGAAAATAAACCCGTGAGAGACTATTTGAGACACAGACTAAGGTTAGACTGTGAAAGGTGTAATTTTGCTTGTTTGTTTTACGCAGGACTAAAGTCCTAGCTTTTCGAGCTCAAACTCAATTCTTTCCTTATAGAAGGAGAGCTTTTCATTCGTTTGCTGTAGTGAGGACAAAATAGATTTAGTCTTACATGATATTCCTGATGTCTAAAAGGCCTCCATGTTTCTTTTGACTCTCAAAATTTCAAAGGGAGGGGGAAAGCATGTTTAGTTGCTTAATATTTCTGTATATCTTAAAGGATCCTTCATATTTATCATCAGAGACACACCAAAGCACATTACAAGTAATGTAAGCCAGCTGGTGCTTTGCAGGCCAAAGTCAGTTGATGGTTTAATAGTAAAAACCATCTTTTTGTTAACATTTTTCTGGAGCACATCACCAAAGAATGTAAGGCCCCTTTCTACATTTTTCAGAAAAGAACTGTCTTATTAGCTCTTTTCTTAGGTTTCTGAATGCTTCTAGGACATGAAGAGTTGGTCTGGTTTCTTTTGAGGACTCAGAGCTGTCTAAGTCATCTTCTGAGCATCAGTGAAATGCTTTTTAATGTGGACTTGTGAATTCTCCACTTAGATCATGTTTAATAAACTTCAATAGGGTTAGCAAAACCCTATGGGGACATAAGCTAACTTGTGTTCTCTCCACTGATTCAAGAACTGATGATTGAAAAAGTAACTTGAAAGAGCTATTAGAGATCTGGCACTTTCACTATTCCCCTCCATCTCAAAACCCCAACCCAGGCACCATTCATGATCTCAGTCTGTTATCTGAGAATAGTCACTGAAATTCAAAGGGGAGGCCAAAAAGCTAAATGTACTGTGCATCTCCAAACCCTTCATGCTGCTTGGGAATCTCTATCATCTTACTTATTGTCCAAATAGATTAGGCTCCCACTTTATCCCCTCCCCCCCCCACACACTTTATTCCATTTTATAGGGACTTGGACATCATTTTATTACATCATATTATTGAACTGCAAGCTACTTAAAGATAAGAACTATGGCTGATTAATCATTCCATCATCCAGCCTTGTAGTTGTCATGGCCACTGGAGCACAGTTCTGAAATGTCAAGATACTTATGCCTGTACATTGAGGGAAGTTATTACATGCTTGCATAAAGAAATCATTCTATTTCAAGTTTTTTGTTGATATTCAGATTTATTTTAGGAGCAAGATAAATAGCAAAAATATTAGTATCACATAGGGAGCAGCTGAGTTCAGTGTGTCTGAAATTTCCCTAATAAAGCTCTTAAATGAAGATAATCCTTAAATTGAAAATTTTGGATCTAAGATTTCCAGACAAAGTTTGGTGGAAAAGTTAGATGCATTAAATTCAATGATCTAATTTCATCATCTCAATCACTCTGTGAGAGTGGTTACTCTTCACATGTTACAGATCTGTGAGTTGAAGTGCAATATAGTCAAAATGCTGACCTAGGACTATCAAGGACATCATCGGAATTCACAAATATAAATGCTAGGGTTTTATTTCTGTTAAGAGAAGCAAACTGGAGAGGAAGAGAGTGCATGGCATCATGTAAGATGCTAGATATAGAACTTAAAGCCCTTACCTGCTCTGCTCTCTTGCCCTTCATTCAAGAAAACTACATGGTAGCAATGAACCTGTCTCAAATCTTTTGGAAGTCAAGTCTCCTAGTTTTCTCTTTAAGTTCAGACTCCTCCTTTAAGGAAAGGTTCATAACTCCTAAGGGTCCCAAAATTCCTCTAGCTCCTGGTCACCAGGCATGATTTTGAGCAGAGAAGATGTACAAAACCCACTGGCAAAAGAAAGTGATTAGTCCCTATAATGTACTGATTTCCATTGATGCAGCTGGGGAAAGACATGGCTTCTGCCAACATCTGCTAACATCTCTTTGTGCCAATCCTCCAAAATAGAAACCCCTAAGAAAAACCAGGAGCATCCCTCAGAAACATAAGAAGCCTGGATGAGGTTTGGATGCATGTGGAGATTTTACAGTGAACATCTAGGCTTCGGCTGGTTTTGCTCCATGCTGATTTCCCACCAGACCTCCCCTCCTTTGCCTCCTTTGTTACTGAGCAACTCTTTATAGGCTGCTTCTTAGAAGCTCTTTCTATTCTGGAAACATAAGGTCCCACAGGAATCACCTTCATCTTTTGGCAAAGAGTGCTATTTGCCATCTTTTACCTTCCCTCTTATTTCACGTTCTGCATAAAGTCTGCCTGGTGAAGTGGGACCGAGTTCACCCACCAAAGGCAAAACCCCAGGCAAAGATAATGGTTGTGCTAGCTTGTTTGCTTTTCCAAGTGACATTTCCTCAGATGTTTGCTGCCCTGCTGTGCAAACATAGTTCCGCATGAAATAAAGTAAAAACAAAAAAAATTAAACAGCAGTTAGTGGTTGGATGTTATTTCCAGTTTGGAACCACTGACGAGGCTGCTATAGAAAACTCTTTCCTCTGTTATTACAAAATAGCAGTTTGTGGATGGTGAAAAGAAAACACAACTGAATTTTCTTTTAACTTCAAATACAGAAGCTAGTGCATCTATCATTACCACCACATTACAATACGTTATGGGAGAAGGTCATTGTAACTTTAGAGGGGTTATTTCTATCCATGTCTCTCATCCTCTCAAAATTGTTATACAGAGGCCAGACCAATGCCAAATGTCCAGTGAAAGAAACCGCGTCAAGTCAAAGTGAGCTAATTAAAGAGAATGAAGTATAACCAAAAGGTCAGTACCTAAGGTCCAATATCTAAGCAGGATCTACCACAATGTATCCTGAAGAGTAGCACTGAAAGCAGTCCCACTTTTCTCTGCTTCCACTCTTGCCTTCAAATCCACTTTTGCTTTTCCATTACCCAAAGGACAGAAATATGGTACTTGTCATATTTATGAAGTCAATCTAGAAATAAAAAAGAATTTTTCTATCTCTTCTCATCATAGAATGCTTTCAACAACTCTTTGTTTCAATGATGATGATGATGATGATGATGATGATGATGATGAAGGAAAAGAATGCAAACATTAAAATGTCTAATATTTTGCGATTTACTATATGGAACATAAGAAACTTATGCAAACCACTTAGCACTTTTATGAGGGGGTGATTAGGTAATTTCATTGTATTTTAGTTATGTGTCTTTGAACAGTCTTGAAAGGGGATCTTCTTGATGTAAGGGTCTGAGCTTACGAAGGAAAAGAATGCAAACATTAAAATGTCTAATATTTTGCGATTTACTATATGGAACATAAGAAACTTATGCAAACCACTTAGCACTTTTATGAGGGGGTGATTAGGTAATTTCATTGTATTTTAGTTATGTGTCTTTGAACAGTCTTGAAAGGGGATCTTCTTGATGTAAGGGTCTGAGCTTACTTAATGGCAGTAGTCCTCAGCTCGTGTCTCCAGTTAGTCCTTATTAAAGGCATATGGAGCAACTGTCCATGGGAAAGACCCATGTTCCAGAATACTTGGAGATTATGGGGGACATGTCTAAGTTAAATAACCAATAAAGATTATATTGACCAATAAATATGACTAGATCAAGAAAATAAAAGTCCAGTACAATCAAAATGTTGCACAAGTTCACCATATAGCATAAAGTATCAGCTTCAGTGGAAATGCAAGTAAACTAACATTTTCAAATGACTGCTTTCATAATTTGTGCGCTATTGACAACTGTGGTTCTTGGTTAAAGGATACAAAGGTGATGAATGTACTACGTGAGGAACAGAGTTCAAAGAACTCTTTAGTGTAACAATTAACTCCATTTAATACTTCATACAGTTGGAAAACATCACCTTGCATCAGCCATCTCAGTTGGCATTGCTCTTAAATGGACAACCACATACAATGGCCACCACAATCATTGCCATAGAGCTTGGCATCAATTTTCAGACTTCTTAGGTTTTTCAACGTTTAGATGGAAAAATAAAAACAAGCTTTTTTTTCTCTGAAATGAACTAATATTAATAAGGAAAACATGAAACCAAAAGGTCCAAAATATCTTGGATGAATCTAGACACACATACAACTTCAAACCCATGGTATATAAACACAGTCTTAAAAGAGGAACAGAATGGGAATGACAGTAAAATAGGACACCAAGAAAAGTAAAATAGGATGCTTGCCAGAGCCAGTGCACACAAGTACTTCTTGTTTGGAAGATACAGGAAGTAGTTATAAGTAGTATGAGTCTCTGTGGAACCACTTAGATGAAATGAAATGGCAGACAAGGTAATGCTGAATAGAAAGTGAGCACAGTTTTGAAGAAGTAGATGGTAGTGAAATAATGGGAACCAAATAACCCTGAGGCTTGAAACAATATTACATTCAACATAACCACAAACATATACACAGACTCACACACCTGTATCATGTAGCTTTTCTGTAAGAGAAGAGATTTTCTGCCCTTCTGGCCTTTATTTTTATTTATAGGGTAAAGTATTGGCAAATAGGGTTTTGTAGACAGGCTCTCAAGATCCCTGCTTGCTTGCTACTTAAATTGCCTCCAACCAATACTTAAGCTCACCAATGCCTTGTCCATAAAATTTGTTCAGAAATATTGTGTCCAAAAATAAATTCCTACCATTCAAAGATAGCAACAAACATAACTTTACTGCTACTATACATGGTATCAGCCAAAACCCAAAATAATAATAAAAACTGCATCAAATCTGTGGAATGCATTTTTTCTAATGAGAAACTAAATTATAGGAATTGGATGAGAACCATATCTGAACAAAATGTACCAAAAGCAGCAGATTTGTTCATATATTGCCCACAAAATAAAAGAAAAACAAAAGAAATATGACCTTCATGGGGTGAGGAAAGCCCATTATGGAACTAGACAGGTTCAATGAATGAAAGATTAGAACAAACAGGCAGAAATCAGGAAACAAATATAAGGGGAAAGGAAAACCTTCAGAGGGAAGCTGAAAAGAAAGAGAAATAGACTTACACTACTGACAACATTAGTAGTAAGAAAGGCAGGTTCAAGAACCCTGAACAAAATGTAAACGTTTTTATAATTTTAAAGGATTAATGGAAAGATGTGGAATGCAGAAGTATACATATATGCAGAATTGATGACCCTGAATACATAGAACAAAGTGAAATATTCAAATGTACACTTCAGAAAAGCTTTCCTAAAATTCAGAAACACTGATCTCATTAAAGAAAGGCACATTCATTTCAGGAGAAATAAAGGTGGACATATATATATGTATATTATATATACATATATATGCATATATATATACACACATATACACACATATATATCCTTATGCTTCTAGGTTATTCTTCCCCAAATTGTCAGTCTTTGTAAAAGACAGTGATGGATCCTAATTTGAGGATAGTGAAAATGGTCTATATTCTCATTCCCAGTCTTCCCATATTAGGGTACATGGTCATGGTGTAGGATTCACAGCCACCCTTGTGGCACCATCACCTTTGGCACAGAAGCTAGTATGCCATGGAAGTGGGGAACTGTGAGGCAGGAACTCTATCCTTGACATTAATACTGGGGGTCAAAGCTGGATGAGGCTGCTCTGATTACAGGGGGAGATGCTGTGAGCCCCACACAGTCAGAGCCCAGGACTCCCAAGCAGGAACAGAAGATGAGCTCAGCCAAGAAATTCCAGCCCACTGATGGGGACCCTAGAGACCTTCACATCCATGGGCTTTCCTGTGGGGTTTCCCCAGCCACATGCAGATATTCCACCAAGCATCAGACTAACAGGCATGAAGCTCAATTGATGGTAGGTGATGACTGGCAGATAATTTTCTGATAGGAAGTCTAGCAGTGGTAAATGCCAAGGACTTGGTAATAGAATTTCTTTTTCTATTTGTCTTAATTTGTTGCTATGTTTTGTCTTTAGGTACAGAAAGTTAATTATACTCTCACTTTATTTTAATTATTATTATGGTTAGTTCCAATATAGTAGCTTTCCTTTTAAAATTATGCATTTATCTTTTGTCCCCCAACTTCCCCTTCCACACGCTAATAAATATTTTACCTCTTCTTGCTTCCAACCTCAAGGTAGCTAGTGATAGAGTTTTAAAAATTAACTACAATTGCATTTTCTAAATTGTAAATGTATGCAAGCATACTGTGTACTCTCTCTTGTCTGAGTTTTTGACAAGCATAACTACTTTGAATTCATTCATGTTATTTTGAGCATATTATATACAATATTAATCATATTACATAATTGGCCATATATAATACATATATATATAAAACACATAGATATAGATCACCCATTGATCTACTCATAGATATTTTGGTTATTGAAATTGTAGCTACTATGCTTATCTATCTAAAAGCCTTCTATAGTCACATCTTTCAGTTATGATAGGCAAATTATCATTGGGCATGGAATAATTGGGTCATATGCAAGGCAGATAACATTTTGTAAATGTTACCAGTGGTTGTACCATTATGCATGCTCACCAAAAGTGTATGTGATTTTCAGTTTTTCTATAGTCTAGAGGACACTTGATACAGTGATTTTTAATTTTAACTATGCCACAAAGAAGGAAAAGGTATATCAAATTTTGGTTCCAATTAGTTTTCTCTAATATCTAATAATATTAATAAAGCTTTCATCTCATATTTAGTAGTCATGCATTTCTTCAAACTCTACCTCTTTTCAAAAAGTTAAGTTATTGTTCTTTTATATCAGTTATTATAATTTCAAAATATATATTACTGATGCAAATTGCTATCAGATATATAATTGACAAATATATAATTTCCAATATACAGTACAACTTTTTATTCACTGTTTTTCAAAGAATGAACTTTTTTAATATTGGCTGAAACTTAAATTTATCATTTCTCCTTATTTGTAGATCATGCTTTCAATGTTCTACTTAGGAACTCTGATACAAAGATATGTAGATTGTATTTTCTGTTTTCTTCTATAAATTTTATGTGTAGGTTTTAAATTTACTTTGAGTTAATTGTTGTTTGTAGTTGAAATATGACTTGAAGTCCATTTTGGCTTTATGTAATTGGATATCGTTATCCATTGTCAGTACATAGGAATATAGTGGCTATTTGTATATTGATCTCATATTGTTATATCCTTGTTGAACTCACACAGTAGTTCTAGTAGTTTTTTGTAGGTTTCAAAGATATAATATTATCAATAGATTAAGATGATTCTAATATCCCTTCATAATATGAATACCTTCCACCCACCTCCTCTCCTTAGTTTATTGTTCTGGCTATAATTTTCAGTTTGATAACAGGTACTGTTCTTAGTATTAGTGACTAGTGGAAGAAGATGAACAAGTCATCTTTCAGAAGATGGCAATAGTAGGTTTTCTTCAGATGCTTTTATCAGGTTGAAAAAATTCCATTGTATTACTTGTTTGCTAGGAGTTGCTTCCTTCTTTTAAATTAGGAATGGATATTGTATTTTTGCCAAAAGCTTTTTCCACATTCTTCATGAATACAAAACTTCATTCACTAAACAAGAAAATCCTCTATTTCAAAATATCAAGTCCATGATCTTTTGAAAAACACTATATATGTAAGCATGTGTATATGCATGCATATACGTATGTATATTTTCTGAGATTCAGTGAAATTAACTGATATACAATTAAGGAATCATTATTTTTTGGTAGTTATTTTTTCATATTACATCATGTTATCAAATTTCTGTGTTTCTCCCTCTATTCTTGTGGATAGTAAAAATTGTCTTTGATTTTTGAAAATCATACATTATATTCTATTGCTACAACTTAGATTTAAGTGATGATAATACTTACATATGCTTCCTAAATCTTTTGTTGTTGGTACATCAAAAATGTGTGTCCTCTGTGTGAAAATGACAATTTTTTAGATTCCTTTGACAGATAACATAAGTTATTTATTAAAATATCTGGAATAGTTTAAGAATGTCAATTTTTTAAAATGTAAATAGGTTGAATTCAATTATCAATCAATAAAATTATGCAAAACCCCAAAAAATAAAAATAAAATATCTGGAATAAAATAATAAAAATGGCTGTCAGTTCAGTAAAGACAGAATAATGGACTCAATGGGCAATGGTGAAATATTTTTGGTATTTTAATGGTAATGTAGAGTGATAACAAACAAACATATACCAAGTTGTGACTCTCCACTCCTAAAATGTAGGTAGTATTCTAAGTCAACATTACTTCATTAAACATTAAACATTACCTCAATAAATAGAATATTTAAAAAGAGCAATGCTTTGGATATGACATTGCCATAATTATCTACTGGGGGGGCAGCTACATTTTTATTCCTCTCCACATAAAATGAATTTCATATGGATTAGAACTTTAAATATAAAGGACATAAAATATATTTTTTAAAACTAAATTTTTAGGAGATTAATATAACCTTAGGGTTGAAAATGTCTTTTCAGTCAAAAACAAAATGAGAAATTATAATTGGAATAATGGAGGATTTCTACATTCCATAAAATTTCTAAGAAACATGAAATATTTTATTTGATCATATTTTAACATATATATAATTTTGCTAATTATCTTTTATTCTTGCTGAAAAATTATATGATGGTTCCTGTCAAATAACTAAAATCCTCTTGCTTATTCCAATTATAAATTTAAAGGAATTCGTTACTTTACTTGAAAAATAATAATATTTTTGGCATCTGATCAACTTCCTGAAATAGGCCAGCTGCTACCATAGTATGTTTTCACTGTACTTACTTCTTATCTAATTTCAATTGTAATTTTTGTATCACCTTTATTCTGTTCACTACGTTAATTATTTTCTTAAATAGATCATCTAGAAACTTCTTGAGAATAGTAAAGAAATTTCCATAGATGATTCTCCTTGAATATTCTGATGATTTAGTTGTATACATAATTCTAAATATAACTTAATATATTCATAGAATCATTCTCCAGTGTCTCCTTCCATTGGTTTTAAGCATCATTAGTGATGATAACTGTGAAGCCAGTATGATTTGCATTCTCTGAAGTCAGGTAATCTTTTCTTTATCCTGGGTGCTCTCAAATATCAAAGAATGTGTGTGTGTGTGTGTGTGTGTGTGTGTGTGCGCGTGTGTGTTACATGAGGTCATTTGGATGTTCCTTTTGAATTAAAACCAACATCTATTTACACTTCTGAATAATTACTTTTTATCTATCTATCTATCTATCTATCTATCTATCTATCTATCTATCTATCTATCTATCTATCTATCTATCTATCTATCTATCTATCTATCTATCTATCTATATTCTATGCCATCTTTTTCTTCTATCTTTCTAGAATTTTATTGTTATATTATTTGCACTTAATATAGGTTATCTATTCTGTCATATTTACCTTTTTCCTCTTCTTGGATAGCTTTTGAGTTTTTACTACTCAAATTTGTATTGAATTTTAACTTTTGTCAAACTTTTTAATTTCCAAAGAGTCTTTCAGAAATTTTTCAAATTTTCTTCCTGTAATCCAATCTACTCTTGTTTTATTGAAATAACAACATCCTTTGGAATCTTTCTAATATTTTTTGAAAGTTCATTTATATTTCAATTATGTATTCTTTGTTAGCTTAGTAGACAAGAACTTTAAAAACTGTCTTGATTAAGGTTAAGATGATGGTTCACAGGTGACAGAGTGGTGGAAGAACCTCAGATATATATATTTAAATATATATATATACACACATATATATGTGCAATCAATCTAAAAATAAAATTAAATATTAAAATGTCTTGATTAGTGCTATTTATCTCATATTTTAAGTAAAATCTTGCTGATTGTGATATTTAGGTGTGAAAGACACTAAGCTTTTTAGGGAGTTTTAAAGATATTAATCATATAGAATTTCTTCTTCATGAGCTAACTGGGGACCCTCTCTCTGGCATAGAAATCATCTCCAGAAGGTTTTATTCTAAAGTCTTAGGCAGTAAGTTGAGAGAGTGACATGGGGTATTTAGAACTCAAGACATGCAATGAGTTCTGCTGTAGAGAAGTGATTGTGGGTACCCTGTCTGGTCTGCTGGATAGACCGCTGCTCTGTATGAGGATGAAGAAGAAAAGAAGAGCCCCATGGGGCTGCTGTTCACCACGTCTTCTTAAATTAACTTTTCTCTTCGATCTGATATTTTGTGTCTGCTAATTCTGAGTCTATGATCTTCAAAAACAGATGGTCTCTTACCTATTTCTATGAGCTTACCTGCTAGTGTGAAGGGACATAAAATATATTAAAAATATGTACTGTAGTTTCAAACTGATTATTATATGAGAAGAATAAAATAGGATGTGATTAAGAGGGTTAGTAGGAGGTACCTTTTCTTTGGACTCTAAAAATATTTACTTTCTGAGTATTTGGAAAGCAAAAACAAGAAGATCCTCAGTTCTTTCTTTTTGTTAATATTTCATATAGTTCTTTTACTAATTAAAATGGAAACCAAATGCCAGTTTTATTCTTTGTCACCCATTTATTTATTTATTTATTTATTTATTTATTTATTTATTTATTTATTTATTTATTTATTTATTTATTTTTGAGACAGAACTTACAATAAAGCAAAACTTTATCTAGAAATAAGAACTTACAAGAAAATTAAGGTGATTCTATAATTACTGCAAAGATGGGAAAAAAACGCTCATTTAAACTCACTATATAACTTTGTTTATTTTAGGATCGTTTAATACAAATCACTGATGCTTGTTACAAAATTGGAACTCTATATCTGTCAATAATCAGTTTCTGGCACCATGGCACTTAAAAATAATAAAAGTAAAACTACATTACATTTAAAATACCCTATAAAGCATACTTCCTACCAAATTAGATTGACCTTTCTCCTTGTTAGTCCAAATCAGTGGGGCTTAACTAAATGCTTGGAAATATATAGAAAGAAGTAGATGTCAAAAAGTAAGGAAATGAGTAAAACCCTAAATTTCACATAAAAGAACCCCCTGAGATGGTAGGAGTGTTTAGAAAAGACAGATGGAAGGAGGGAAGAGCAAAACTCAAGAGTTTCATCCTTAATTCAATTCTACTCAGTAAAATGAAACTGAACCCTTACTTGGGTATGATTAAAGGTATGTATACTGTGCACTTCTTTCCTTCACATCCTCTACTGCTACCCTATCCTTTTGTGAGAGTGAGATTGAGAGTCTTTTCACTCTCACTGAGATCTCTAGTCACAAAAAGAAGTATTTTCTAACTTGTGTCTCATGGAACACTCACTTCCAGGAAATAAACATCAAGATGCTATGTGATGAAGGAACTAGACGACCACACCAGTTTGTGAACTTCTATGTTACATTGATATTTTGGAAGCATTGCAAACTTTTTCAGTCATTACTATGCTTCTTTGCACCGAACTCTCTCAGGTGAGCAAAGCATATATATACCATTCCCAAAACATATTTGTTACTGGACATTTTTGCAGAGTGGCTTATAGGACCTACTGTAGCAAGGAAGACACTTTATGCTATGCAGTATTCAGTATTTAGCTATCTGAAGATGTAAAAAACTGAGTTAAAAATATGGAAAATGAACCCCAAATCTAAGGAAAGTATTAGTTTGTTCTACAAGTTGCTGTAGTATTTTGAGAGACCACTGTCTTCTGAAACTCCCAGAGACCAGGGACAACTTGTGTTGTTGGTGTTTTGTTTGAGTCACTAATTAGTCTTGATTTCAACTTTATGAGCTCCATAAAAAATATTCAGAAAAATGGGAAAAACTAATACAATCCTTTTTTAATGACATTCAACAGGTAACAAATGACAATGTTAAATCACTATCAATGTTTCTAAATACACATTCTCAGTTTCTGGACTTCTGTCACTGCAAACCAGCAGCAAAGCATTTGCTTCCTGGCAGCGGTTCACACTTTGGGCAGTGCTGCTAAGCAAGGGCGTCTATATTGCAGGCTGCTGTACCCAGTTTAGACGAAAGGGATTCTATCAAGTCTCTCCACACATTGAGGAGTCTGCAAAATTTTGTCTGAATACTGAAACTGATGATGATCTAGTGAAGCTATTGCAAAAGACTTGCCCCCCCCACCCCCGTTCTGTACCCTAACAGAGCTCCCGAGACACAGAAGCCTCAGTGCTTTTGCAGCCATTTGCTGCCACTATTGCAGGGCTCCTCTCTGACTACTGCAGCAGATGATCTAATCATCCTCAATTTCCAGGTCTCCCAACACCCTACCAGGAATCGCTCCTGGTTACATGATCTGGCCACCCTGAACATAGTGATGCTAAATGTGAGCAGCTGGAGTTCAAAATTGCAATCAGATTCCATTCCCCCAAATTTATGTTTGTGGTATGTGCATGGGGGGCACAGCCATGATGTGTGTATGTGTGTTTATGAGCATCTCTTTAGGGGTATACTTTGGAGGCCGTAAGTTTGTAGGTTCTCCTTAGACCCTCCCCAGCTCCAGTTTTCTTGTGAGCCTCTCTTACATTTGGACCTATATCTGGATGTAAGTCTCTTGGGGACTTACATTCAGAAATACAGAGCCACCAGTTTTCTTTTTCTTCAAATGCTTCCATCATTCTGTATCTCTCAGAAGACCTGCTCAAATTTTGTCTTGTTCTTTCCATTGGCCGAGACCACAGACAGTGTGGTCCCTGATTTTGCCCCTGCCCTGCTACCTTCATACTCTGCCTCCTATTTCTACTTACACTTAATTCAAATTATCTTCACTTTTGGAGCTCGTTTCTGGGGACAGGGGGTGATAACAGGTCTGCTACAGGCCATTTTATGGCTTTTGGTAGAGAAATGTTTAGCCTATATTTGCCACTAATGATGCAACTGAAGTTGAAGAAGGAAAAAGTTTTGGATACTAAAAAGTGGAAAATGTCTATACCCTCTGTACTTTATTAGTTCATAGTAACAGTAAGGTATCACTTATTACTTAAGAAACTTTTATCAGCACAGAAATTCTTGATCCTCCATCCCTAAAAATAATATAAAGCTACTTGTTTCTCCTTTGTTTTAGATTCTACATTTTGTACCCAGTAACTATCAGACATTTATGGAACTGAAACCTTACTAGAAGTTAGTCTACCCACTTCTTTTGTATCAGAAGAGGTGCCCTGTTAGCATTTGAAAAATAGTAATGATTAATATCATCTCCAAATAAATGTCATTCATATCTTGAATACTTATATGTATGGAGAATGGAGAGCATAGGGTGAGTGAGTTATCAAGTTTTTCATACTCTTCTACCATTAGATTGTATGACTAGCATCTCTAGAATTGCACCGTCCCTATGGTTGTATATACCTGGACCCAGGGGGTGTATCATGTATGAGTGGCTTACCTGGGCCTGAGAGGAGAGGATAAAAGGTGACATCAACTTGGTAGGAGAGCACAAAGATAATATAAAAAAGAGAGAAGGCTAGAGAGAAAACACCAGAGAGAGAGAGAGAGTCCAGAGAAAGAGAGTGAAGATTCTTGGGGATCTGAGGTGCTTGCTGGCCTCCCAGCCCCCTCACCCCTGATGTCTAGCTTGCCTGTTTACCTAGCCTCCCTGCCTGGTGGGGGAGAGGGCTGTGTACCTGGTTCCCTGAAAGTACTCAAGCTTGTAAAAACCACCAAGGGGTCCCACATTCTTTTTCAACTGTAAGAACCGATAAAGAACCTACCTGGACTAGGATGTTGCAGTACAGGAGAGGAACATATACACAAATATACATACATACATACACACATACATACATACATACATACATACATATATACACACACATATATATATATATGATATATATATCATGTGCTGGAATGAACTACATTTCTTTTCTTCTGAAAATCTGAACTGCAACAGGAAATTTTTAAAGCAACACAATAATGAGAAACTATCTGCCATACTTTGCTCATACCTTATGATTCTCCTCATTGACCACTGGCATAATGGTGGCAAAGAGGGTTATTTCATAAGGAGGAAAGTAGGGGGTATATTTTTAAACTGTCAAGATAAAAATACTGATATTTTTGTATTTTTAGAAAATCTAACAGATTGCTATAATGGAAATACAGGCCTTTCATGAACCAAGAACAGAAAACCCTCAAGGAAGGAGACCGTTTTCTTCCCCTGCTCTACTCCTTGCCATTCTTTCTGGAGTCCCTTGAGTTGCACAGTGTGGCATTATTAGGATGAATAGGAATGAAGCATCACGAATCAGGCTTCAAACTTTCACCCACAAGGCACCAAGACATAGACTCATTACCCACACAGTGGTCCATGCACAATCTTAAGTACAAATCAGTGTTTAAATGTCACTAAACATGTTCCAAGTATACAAGTAGATTTTCTTGACCACTGAGGTAAAACTCAGTATTCCTTGCTCAAAAGCTCATGGGGAAGAAAGGTGGGAAGTGATGAGATGTTGGATATTGTTTACATAGAATTGTCTCCTTCTACCTAATATAGACTGCCATAGTCACAATGGAAGACAGAATGCTAAGACACAGATAAGTCATATATTTTCCTCAGGGACATCCTACTCCTTGGGTTTTTGTAACTGTTGGATTTTACCTCTCAAAGAGCAAATGAAAGTCCCTAGCTTTTATTTGGAGTAGAGATCCCTGGCTTGATGCAGATAATCTCTGGTTGATATAATCAACTGACCTTATAGTTCAGTAAGATCAATAAAATCAGTGTTCTAAACTCCAGGTCCAAGAAGCCAGTTTGTATACACTTTAGTACTTGCATGCAATGATTAATAGTGTTTCTATATGTGCCTGTGGTGGGGGTGGGGCAAGTAATGGGGTTACCAGATTGGTTTGTATTTCCCAGTGAATTGGGGCCAGTTACCCAGCAGTCTGACCAACTAATGTGCATCTCATTTAATGTAATAATATACATTAAGACCTGTCAAGCCCTATTGTGGAAAATGAAGAACTACACGTTGGACCACTTCATATGGAAGCCTGCATATGGAACCCTTTAAGGGTTCTTAAGAGACCCATTGGGGTTTCTAATTATTGTGAAACATCTCCTGGAATCCAGAGAGAGAAGGCTCTTGGCAGAATTGCTTCTGCCATTTCAAATGTTCACTGTGAAAATAATTAGATGATGAGATTTAGACAGAAACCGCTAACGAATATATATTTTTTTAAGTCTCTAGTTTTTTAATGTACAGAAAATGAAAATCTGAAATCGGCAAGCACGAAAGGAAAACAATATGGTGCAGTTCATTCTGGGGGTTGGGTCAGGGGTTTCTTTTTTCTGACTTTAATGCTTGGCTTCCTGTGGTTACAAGTGGGGGGGAATTTTTTCATTTTTTGAACATTATACAATCCTGTTGAAAATTGGACCAAGGGTTGTTTTTTTTAACTTCTGTTCTAACTTTCTAAATGCAAGCAAACCTCCATTGTTCCTACAGGATTATGCCTGTTTCTTCAGAGGGAATCCTGACATTAGAGAAACTCGCTTTAATCAAGCTTTAAAGTTATCTCCCCCTCTACAAACACCCAACCAGGGCCAGAGAAATGCCATCCTCTGAGCCAACGAGCCAAGCCAGCATGTAACCAATTAGGAGGCAGCACTTATACCCAAGAGACAGAACATATTTGTTCTATTAAAACAAACAAATATGATTAGGAGTTTACAAAGCCATGCTTAGGGAAAGATGGACATTTCAAAAGAAATACTTGGCTAAGACTGACGTGGCAGTGATAGTGTATGCTGCATGACATCAGAAAGGTGAACTTAACAAATGGGGACACAGGATTCAAACCTCATGCAAGACAACCAGAGTGTCTGAACTGAACACAGCCTGCCTAGAACCCACAGACTCTGCTCATGCACCCAGCACACTCTAGCTCTGAGACTCCCACTTTTTCCCATGGTGGAATTCTGGTTTAACAGAGCAATAGTCAAAGAAGAACTGATTTTATGCCATTCTTTCCTATTTTGAACTCCTGACGTCTGAGGACCTTGGTTTTTCCCTCTTATGTAGTCAAGCTGAAGTAGCAGTCCCTTCAACAGGAAGCTTATCAGTACTAAAGTGGGTAGTGTCTGCCTTTGTGACCCCCCACCAACCCACACACTTCTGGTTGCTCCAGTTTAGGGTTGGTCATAAGACACAGGGTTGGTCTCTGTCACAGAACTCATTGTATGGTTGCTTGAACCAACATAGGTCAAAATATTCCCTCCTTGTCCTTGTTTTTTGCTATTGAGCTCAGGTCAAATGCATCTCAGATTTCCAAATCTTTCCTTTGGCTTTTGGTGGATTCCTATCACATCTGTAACTATCAACTAGCAAGACCTTTACCAGATGTTCCATAAATAGCATTTCAGGTATGGCATACATGTCAGCACAAAGGGTATGATGATATTCCTGCCCACAAATAATTTTCAAGGAGAGAAGGGTTGCAAAGTCAGATAAATATTAAACAGAAGAGAGAATGGAGGTATTACTATTCCAGACTTCAAACTGTACTACAAAGCCATAATACTTAAAACAGCATGGTACTGGTACAAAAACAGACAAACAGACCAATGGATCAGAATTGAATATCCGGAAATAAAACCACACATATACAGTCAATTAATCTTTGACAAAGGGGCAAAAAACATACCCTGGAACAA
>PVHY01002183.1:43514-133444 GCA_004024945.1 Uropsilus gracilis | reverse complement strand
TGGATGGATGGATGGATGGATGGATGGATGGATGGATGGATGGATGGAGGGATGGATTGATGGATGGATGGATGGATGGATGGATGGATGGATGGATGGATGGATGGATGGATGGATGGATGGATGGATGGATGGATGGATGGATGGATGGATGGATGGATGGATGGATGGATGAGGTGTTTTGGATGTGCCCTGTGAAACAATCTCATCATGCAGAGGCAGCTGTGTAGTGAACAGATAGGGAGGTCCAGGGTATGAGCTGAGATGGCTTAGTCCAGAATATAGGCCGTCAGAGTCTGTCGTCAGCTGTCCCTGCCGATTTTACTGGCCCCAGGATGAGTGAGCACAGCGACAGTGATTGTGAACCAGCCTCTCCACAGTGCTGTCTTCGCTGCTTGTTAGAAGATGTAAACTGGAGGACTTGCTAAGGGGCAGTGAGTGGTCTGGGTTTCTGTCAGCATCTTGGGAACGTCAGGGACAAAGTCAATTTCATCATTTTTTGCCGAAGCAGCTGAGGTGATGCGTTTATATATACTTCTCATGCTACACTGCTTAACTCTCCATTGCATTACTATGTAGCCAAGCTTATGATCCTGGTTCTTTTTGACTAGAATTGTCAATTCTTTTATTAGATTAAATGACTTTGCAGGTCAAGAGGATCCAGTAGACCCTGTTAAGTGGCAGATGTGGTGACCACAACTTCTCTTTTCTCCAAGCAAACTAAGCTTCTCTGAAAAATTAACATATCTATTTGTCCAGGGGATTTCTCTATATCCCTCTACCTCCCCACTCTGCCCCTGGCTTTACTTTTAGTTCTTTTCAGGAGTAAGTACTTTTAATTTTCTCATGAGTCACAAAAATCACTTTCCCATTTACAGAGATTTGAACCTTAAATTTGGGACTCATGCTTGATTTGATACTTAAGGAAACTTGAATGAGAACATGAAGATTTATTGAGTGGCCTGACTCTGTTGGGCGCTTTGCTAGACATTGCTAACATTAAAAAAAATAAGAAGAAGAAATTTTGATTCAGCTCTCATGAACTGCTTGGCGTATAGGGGGTCCATTTTTAAAAACTAAGAAGATGAAAAATAAAATCATCGTACTGTGTAAAGATACATTATACAAGCATCCCCAGGCCTTTACTTGAGGTCTAGTGTTCAAGGGGGTTCCTTCTGTGTTTTGTGTGGGTGTGTGTGTATTTTATTTTATTTTTTGAGATTCATTGTTTCATATTTGTATAATGTTGGTCATCTATGTATATTAATTTTCCCCCTTGGGTATGCATCAGTAATGCACCCATATTTTGTACCTGAAACCCCCTTTTCCCTTATCCCACTCTGTGGTCACTCCAACTCCTCTCTCACTGCATGTTATAGATTGAAGCTTGACCCACTGGTCACAACTCATATTTCTTTTCTTTTGGAATAAAGTCCTTCTCCTGGGGAAGGACCTGCATTCATGGAACTTAGCAGACCAGGCTGCTCTGATCTCGAGGAGTGACTATGAACCAGGTAGGCAGGCAGAAACCTCTTGCAGGGCACATGGGTGGCGTGGTTCTCTGGGCTCCTTGATTCTGGAGTTTCCTGTGGTATAAGAGGCCGTCTCCTTTTCTCTGGGTTCTGTGCCTCTTCATTTTAGTGGCTGACTCATTAAATCCGATGACTGTCACATGATGCTGCTGCTGTCACAGGGTTGGGGGGGAGGAGGAGGTCTTTCTGAGCAGCCACCTAAAGGGTGGGCAGGGAGCAGTGAGAGTAGGGCACGTCCCCAAGAAAAAGAGGGAATGTGGGGTGTGTTTGTGGCCTGAAAGCAGATGTGTAGAGTGGGTAGGGAAGAGTGGCTGAAACGAGATGCAGAGCCTATGGGCCAAATCTGACATAGAGGATGTCAGATTTTCTAGTTACAGTGAGTTCCTGTGACCAGTTTTCAGAATGAGAGTGATATGATTTAAAACGTGTAGCTGGTAGAGGATAGAGCAGTAGGGAGTGAAACGATGAGACCAGAATGGTGGTAGGTGATGGGGGAGAAGTGGATAGTCATGGAATATTTTTGAGCTGGTGCTAACCTGACTTGAAGATGAACTAGATGTAGGCAGTGTGGGGAGAATTGGTGAGACTCTTACGATCCAGGTGAGAAGATATAATGTATGTTGAGAACATTGACCCCTGAACGACATGACCTGAGTTCTAATCCCATCCAACAGTCTTATTAGCTGTTTGATCTTGGCCATGTTAACTTCACTGTGACCTGGATTTCTCCTCTCTGAGGTAGGAATAATAAAAATAATCTCCTCCATGGGAATGCTGGGAAGTGATATGGTAGCTGACTTGCTTTAGTTGAGTGCAGGATAGCTCATGTTGTCGCCTAGTGAAATAGGAAACCTGGGTAGGGGTCAGAGGAGATGACACAGTTTTGTGAAAACTAACCTGAGCTCTGTTAAGGACATAGTGTAAGCTGCCCATTGGAAATACAAGTGGAATCACCAGAAGAGCTCACAGAAGATGTTAGGCAGAAGATAGGCTGTTGTAAGTAATCAACATAAAGATGATTTTGAAACACACCTAAGTAGCTATCACCTGTGGGAGAGAAGCAAGATCTAGAGCTAGTCCCTGAACTCAGCTTGAGGAACAGAAACCAGAAAGAAAGACTGAGAAGAAGCATCTGGTGTTATAGGTGGGAACTCTGGAGTGAATGTAGGGCAAGAGAAGGTAAGAACAAGGGTAGATATCTGTATCTGAACTGTTGCTGATGGTTCTAGAAAGGCATCTGCAGGGTAAATGAGTTATTAGGGCTTCTCATACCTTTCTTCCATTAGCCTCTATGACCAGCACCTGTGGTACCGAGCCTCCCCTGCCCCCTGACTGTACATGCCTGGCCCAATTGGTGTGCCTGTGTTTAAGTGGGAGGGATGGGCCTGGGTGGGAGGGATGAAAGGGACTGGAAGGGTCAGTTGCCAGTTCTCTTTTGGCCTCCCAGCCCCTCTGCCTGCCTGTTTAACTTGCCAAGAAGGAACTCCAGGAACTTTTTTAGCTCCTAGAACCAATGATGAACCTACCCATACCGGGATGGTTACAGAATAGCATTGTTTGGGTTCGTGACATGTGATCACTGTTTTGTTGCCTTGTCAGGGACAGTTTCAGTGGGGATGGGATGCGGAGTTGAAAAAGCAAGTTAAAAAATAGTTTTTGTTTTTTTTTTTTAATTAAAAACTTTATCTTTCTAGCCCCCCTCAGCATGCTAGAGTGTGGACAACAACATGTCTCTCACCTGTAACCCAGCTTCCTAACCTCTTTAAAATGTCCCAAAAAATGTAACTTACCAGTAATAACCATTGCCCCCACAGGTAAATTCTCCTGTTATCGCACATCCCCGCATCCTCCCTGCTGTGTGTCACATACACTTTGCTACTTCCTCATTACATCATTATAACTTTTCCTTACTAAAGCATATGAAAGGCTTCACAACATTAAAGTTAAACCTAAGCATCCACAAATCCCCATTCTGCGGGCTAGCCTCACAAGTCGCTGTCAACCTCGTCCATCTCATTTCTTCCTCATTCCACACACAAGTCCTAACAGACAGTTGTGACAACCAGCAAATGTGGCTTTGGGTCTAGTACTGCAGCTTGGTCTCTGTGAGAACATGGGCTTGTATTCAACCGGGAGCTGGTAGTTTTCCTGTAAAATTTAAAGGCGTTTCCCAAGTCAGAATATACAATTTTTGGATGTCACACGATTGATTCCACAAGTGCTTCTCACCTCTTTATACTTATTGCTTTTCAGTTTGGGATTCTGTCTCCCTTGTTAACTCTCCTTAAATGTGCCATCCCAGGCACACCTCTTTCAGTCTCCCTACCTCCTTGCATACAGAGTGGCATTTCTGGTTCCCTTCCCTTGCATCTCTTCCCCCCACCTTCTAATCCTCCCCTGAGCCAATGAACTTGGTCTCACCACCTTGAATGTCCCTACAGATCTTGCCCCCATCAAACTGTGCCTTATTTATCCCTTTGGTTCCTCTGTCAACATTCCATCTTCATGGTCTCCTTGGTCTCCTCAACCTGTAAAGTACAAGCATTTGCTTCTATTTATAAAACAGACCCTCTCGTGGAAACACGTCTCTTAGTTCTTCAAACTCAAGGTATAGAGACATAATACATTCTCTCACTCCCAAATCTAATGAGTCAGCAAATGCTCACTGTCTCCTCTCTTCATTCCTGTGGCCACTTCTTTAATCTGGGCCCTCCTCGTCTCTCATGAGCGCCATAGGGATCACCTGCTAGCCAGTTTTCTTGCCTCTTTTCTGCTTTCCTTTAAGTTCATGCAACTCAACTCACAGTGGTGGTTCACTGTGTTTGCAGGCTGTATCTAGCCAGCAGATCATCAGTATCACCTGGCTCTTGTTAGAAATGCAAATAGCAATCCCCTTCTGGGCCTGCAGGGGAGAAGAGTGGGGGAGGGCTCCTCAATCCATGATTCACAATTGCCCCAGACTATTCTGGCCCTCTAAAGTCTGACTGCCCCTGTTCTGAAGGATAACCAAGGAGCTGTTAACCAATCAATGAGAAGTAAATGGTGGGAGGCAATGATGCCCTGTCTACACAAGGGTTCTCATTCACTGGAAGCGCCCCGAGGACCTTGCTTTTAAAGTATGCCCCTGGGCACTCGGCCACCACCAGGCACTGACTCCCTGCTGAACTCATCCCTGAAGGTGGCACACTGCTTGCCTGGCGCAGAGCAGAAGCCAGGTCAGTTCCTTAAGTCTTTGTTTTCTTCACTGGGTTTTTGAGGTTCACATCTGGCTTGGCGTTCTGAGAACAAATGACCTGTTGGCTGTGAGCTGAGCCCGTCTCCCTAAAGCTTTTCGACAGCAGAGTCTCTGGGACCCTGACCTCTGCACCCCAACCTTCTGTAGCCCCGTACCTTGTCTCAGTTAATTTTGACCTCACTGCGTAGATGGCATTTGAATGGCGCTTGAGGGTTCAGAAGGAATTGGGTAAGTGGTGAATGAGGGGAAGGACATTTCAGGCTGGAAGAAGGTTATAAACAAAGACAAGAGGGATGGAATTACTAGGTGTGTTCTGCAGCTCACAAAAGGAGAATGGTATGGGCTGAGAAGGAGTGAGGCAGGACAAGCAGTTTGTTGTCACCCCCAAGGAGCTGACAGTTGGGAGTCTCTTTCAGATGAGACAAATGAGTCAGGGTGCTAGATGTCTTGGGCAGGTTGGTGACTCTGTGTGGTTTTACTGCCCAGCCAGATATGGAAAGGCCTGCAGTTTGTATGCAGGCAGACTCAGAGCTTAGTGGAGTAGTGTGGGGCCCAGGGAGTTGAGGCAACAGCTGCGCGTGCAGGGACACAACAGAAAACAGGAAGAGATGGACTGAGGGAGGCTGCAAATGTCACATTGCTCCTTCCTCACATCCTCCATTGTTGATACTAGCTGGCGTGGTGTGGGGTCTTTACCGTGACATGTTAAATCAGGCACACAGGGCCTGGAGACAGCCATGTGGTCGGGGGAAAAAGCACTTTAAATGAGGCCGGTTCCTTCTGGAACACTATCTGCCCCCTGCCTCTGCCCCTTGACATCCGTACTAAGGGAATGATTTTGATTGTCCAAAGTGAGGATTGTGACTTATTACAGAAAACCACTGTTCGATTCTATTACTCACCTGCCTTTGACCAGACACCAGGACATTCTCGTCAGATGGGGAATGCCACCCGGGGGTGGTTAAAAAGTTAACTAGCCCTGTAGGTGATGAGTGTGATTTTCAGTCATTATTTTAGCCTCTGGCTACTTTGATCCTAGAGTGATAATAAAGAACTTAGTGAAGAAGCTGCTCTATAGACATCCAGGCCCACGGAAGGGCTTCCCGTGCTGGTCTCTAGTTAAAATGGATTTATTTGATCCGGTTGAAAGATTTGCTGCCCAGATCAAACTTAAAAAATCTAAGATGGTGACTTAACAAGGAGGAGAAACCGGAGAAGGTGTTGTGAGGTTTTTAAAAATACATTCCTGTCAGTTTTTCTTGCTGCTTAATTTTCCATCATCAAATGTCGAAAGATTAAAGGGAGAAACAAGTCTTTGACTTTTCCTACAAGACATCGCTGCCTCGACGGATAATAAAAAAGAGCTGGTTGGTATGAAGCCCCAGAAATGCAGCTCAATCACTCCCTGCAATTACTGTGTCTTATTGATAACTTGCAGCTCTATCCAGCAAATGCCATCTCTGGAACAAAGCCTGTCACAGATCAGACTGAATCCATTAAAAAGCTTTGATTAACATGTCCCTGGGGTGTACTGTGGAAACTTTCTACACCAAATGACAGCCCATTTCTGCTGCTTGGAATTGTCCTCCTGAAATACTCTTGTGTTTTAATCTGGTGCACAGTTTAAATTAAAAAACGGCAATGACTTTGTGTGACCTAAATACGAGCCACTTGTATTCAGGGTGGGATTTATCAACTGCTTGCAGATTTAGTGTTCAGAGAAGCAACAATTAACCTTACTGTGTGGTAGCTAATATTAATTATATATATACACATATGGATCACATGTGTGTTGTGTATATAATCTCTTATTCTCACTTCCATCCTTAAACACCACCCAGAGAAAGGGTCCTAGTTAACATGCTTTATTTAATGGATACAATGCTTTGTGTTCATCTTTAGTGGAAAACAAATTTGTTTGTGTTGCAGGAAGACAATAATCACTCTCTCTGGTCCTTTTTGTTATTGGTGTCTGACATGGATGCTGTAATGAATTGCAGCCTTTTGAAGCAAAGATAAAGTTCAGTCTTCTAACTATGGAGTTATGAGGGCCAGGGACCTGTTTTCACACAAATGTCTCACTTTCATCCTAAGGGAGAAATTCAATCATGATAGAGCCTGTCTGAAAGATCTGTGTTTGTGTGTGTGTGGTGTGTGTGTGTGTTTCTGTATTTCTGTACTGCTACTATACATGTGTCTACAATCCAGGTGTTGAATGATAACATTTCAGAACTGTCGTGAACTATATCATACTCTAGGAAATGATTCTCATAGATATCATAAAAAGGCACTGTGGAAAATTTGCACAGAAGGAGGGAACCTAGCCCACTGTCCCACACAGTATTTTAGTGTCTCCAGAATGGAAGACAAATATTACTTTTGTTGGCAAGATACTTAGAGATAGAGCTTCAAAGTGAAAGACTATCACCTGTAACATGTCACAAGAATGGGAATCTACAGTGGCTTCTTAAGTGGAAAAAGCTAGGTTTTCCCCTTCCTCTGCCCCCAGCAATTGTGTCAGACTCTCCTTATTGAGCTAACATCTTACACTAACTGGGACTTGTGTCATCTCCAACTTTGATCAAGTCGCAGTGGTCTACAGCTATGGAGTAATCTAGCATAAAGGACAATCTAACCATTTTTAAAGAGACTTTTCTCTTTTGGGATATGCAAAAATGCAGTCAACTGCACTGTGAGTCTCTGGGTGTTGAAATAAGCTGAATGTTGTAATTCAAGTGAGCTGGGAAGGCATGATTTATGTGGCTGACAAGGTCTGTCATTAAAAAGTAAGTCAATTAGCTAAATTATGGATCAAAACAGTTGGTGTTTTCTTCTTGGGAATTGAAATTTTTGTTGTCGTTTCTTTAAAACCCACCCAAACGGCACAAGAATATCAGTTTCACCAAGGTAATTATCTTGGTATTTTGTCCATTGCTGCATCAGCAAAATAGTGTAAAATACTGTAAGTACATAGCATCCTACCGGTATTTCTTGAGCTCCTGAATTACTAGTTTATGATGCTTTTATTTTCATTGATATCTCAGAACAGGGTAACACATGAGATACACACTTGCTCAAATGAACAGTCGTGGATAATCTTCCTTCCAGGCTTGCACCATCGCAGGGCGTCAGGCCCCCTGGGTTCTCACAGTGTGTGTCTTACCCTGGCATCCTTCTTAACTCTGGACATCTGCTGCTAGATAGTCATTCCAAGAGTAGTACATTTGTTTTTGACAAAAGTAAACCTTCCTCAGTTCAAGGGCATCCAACAGTCAGCTTCCATGGCAGCGGGGAGCCCAGCACTTTATATTTAGCCTAGGTTCTCCCCCACCTCTATTAATAGTGCGTTAGAATGAGAGGATGGTGCCTGGATCTTCCTGAGTGGGTTGCTAGCTGACCTGGTTAACAATCACTGACCTTCCCACTGACCTGGAGGACCATCTGCCTCAGAAAGAACAGCTTGTGATGGGAACTGTCATGTGACCGATATGCAGAGGACCTCCATGGACAAGAATGGCCTGGTAGATAAGGGGAAGGGGCCCACACATTCATGAGGCAGGTCATCATCCTCAGGGCTGTGACTTGTCCAGAAATGCTGCTATTCTAAAATGATTTATATTTGTCTTTGAAAGTTGCTTTCTGCTTACTTGGCCATCCTTGGATCTGGTATTCCTTTTCCACTCTTTCAAAGAAAAGGAACGTTCTGTAGTTTTTCTGCAGGCAAAAACTGCGTAAGGCAAATCTTACTGTTTCAAACAGGGAATTTAAAATATAAATGATTTTCTAGCAGTAAGAATACAGTAGGTAACTATCAGAAAGACAGTTCACAGGAAAAGAAAATGAGAAGTGCTAGGTAAAAAACAAAACACCATCTTATATGAAAGTGTGGTATATATCTACATAAGTTCTTTTAAAAAAGGAAAAGGATATTGCTAGGCATCCCAGAAGTAAATTTTCATAGAAGTGGAAAAGGTCAAGAAACAGTGACACCAGCTTTCAGAGAGGCAATAACGTAGCCAAAATGGTAGATGGAGGTGATAGGGTAGCATTTCAACTGCAGATGTGTTTGATGCTGGAACCAAACTCTATTACTGCAGAGAATTTAACGTTCATTTGATTATCCTTTTCGGTAAATGTGTGTAAAGTTGCAATTAAAAATGCAGCTTGCTATCATCACTTGACATATTAGGGGATCATGAGTTAGTGTTCATGTTACATTGACACACTTTGGGCAAATAAAAGGTGATGTTTGCAAGTTTATTTAATTTCTAATGGGGAAGAAAGGAAGGATGTTAGCTACTGTGGAAGATAGAGATTTCTTGCAGGAAGTTTGGCTTTTCTCCCCTTTCCAGTACAGAATACAAGGAAATGAACTGGCAGATCAATTTTTTGGTACTCTTTAATCTGTGGGGCACAGATGCCTTTTGCAGGGGGTAGGGTGTTGGTGGTGGAATACAATAATTTACACTTTTTCTAACTTGCATTAAGAAGGAAACCACTGTTGAGGTCTTTAAATCTCTACCACTAAATGAGAGAACTAACTAATTTAGAAAATTAAACTTAAGTCTTTTATACACCTATTCATATCTATTTCTTATGAATCTTCTCTTAAAAGCAACACAACAGGCCCCATATGTAATTTGCTTCTGGTAAGTAAACCCGTGTCACCAAACCATATCAGCTTTCCTAGAAGTGGAATCTTAAAGCCACCAGACAGGAATGTCCTGATCTACAGCAGTTTAGGTAATCTACCTTTTGCGCTCCCTAAAAGGGAAGTAACTTTATAATTAACTTTTTGTTTTCAAGCTGGGCATGGTGGCATGTGACTGTAATCCCAGTGCTGGGAGGCTAGAGGCCAGTGATTGCTTTAGTTTTGCGGTTCGAGACTACTCCAGACAACATAGTGAGACCTGTTCTTGATAAAGCAGCAAGGTGTGGTGGTAGGTGCCTGTAATCCCAGTTATCTGGAAGACTGAGGCTGGGGATTGCTTTAGTTGGCAGGATCGGGATACCCCAGGCAACATAGCAAGACCTAGTCTCAAAAAAATAAAAAAAATCTTTTGCTCAGTTGCTCAGTGCTCCTTTCTGGGGGCTAGATTGGATGCCACCTGGCTCATGAATCATTCAATAAAAGCCAGTAAGATCTTTAGAATTTACTCAGTTGAATTTTAACTTTTTAATGTCTCCACACACCTCTCCTTTTTTTCCACATCACTGCTCAGTAATAGAGTAAAAGATGTTTCTAAGGTCTTGGCTTAATTTTTTCCCCTTAACGTTGACAGCATCTTTGGTTATTAACATCTCCTCTTACCTCTCCTTATCCTGACAATGCCTCATTTCACATGTTGCTAACATGCACAAAATGACTGTATTTGCTAAGTAGCCAATGAGGACAGTGGGAATCAGTGATTACTGATGTGTTATGTGACACTGACATCCGGTACTACACATGGGTCCTCGACTTGCTGTTCCAGTAGGTGACCCACTGGGTCTGGAAGGCTGCTTGTTTGCTGGGAAGAGCCTCGGAATTGCAAGTCAGCTCTTCACTTGGGTCTTCAGATCAGCTGTTTAGATGGGGCTAGCCTTTGCCTTAGGAGGACTGGAAGGGTGTAACAAGTACATAAAATAATTAGATATCACTAGATAACATGTTCTACTGATTCTTTATCAGTACATTAGTCTAGCAAATGGCAGGGCTTGGCAAAGTGTGGTCCCCAGCTCACCAGCATCAATAGCACATATTAAAAAGGCAACTGTTTGGGCCACAAATCAAACCTACTGAATGTGAAGCACTCAGATCGAGCTCAGCAATTTATGTTTTAACAAGCCCCTTAAGCTATCCTGAAGTGGATTGAAGTTTGAGAAATACCAAGCAGAGATCTCATCTGAAAAATGGGGTGAAAAATATCTACATCATAGGAACATGGTACAGAGTTCAAAGTGATACTTGGTATTGAGTATGCTTCAGTCAGTTATTACATCTGAGAGTTTATATGCTGAAAAGAGTATTTGAGTCACATGTTCTTGGGTGGGCAAAATAAAATAGCTGTTAGGTGCACAGGTTTTAGACAGAGGAAAATGTTTACATTCTAGCTCTGCTATTTAGAAACCACTGGTCTTGGGAAAGTGTGCTTCCCTGTGTAAGGACCTTTATCTGTAAGACGGAAATAGTAACAGTAGCTACCTTTAGTAATTGTCTGGGAAAGTTAGAAATTATGTTTCAAATACACTTAAACATATGGCAGTTACTTGTTCTATCAAATTTCTGTTTCCTTTTGAAACTCCAATACATTTCTATAATATTTTTAATGTTAGGATTAAAAAATGTCCCAGAATTCCAGTGAGTTGAATCTGTCTTTAATTTGATGAATCATTTCACAAACCAATACCAGGGTCTCTGATGCCTCCTTAGAAATCGGCATAACCACCACCTGCCATCCTATGTGAAAAGAGTTGCTTTCTCTGCACCTCTCTTGATGAGGGCAGCTCAGGTTGGTCTTATTTCATCCCCTTTATGCCCATTGGCAGGCTCCCCAATGAGGCTTTGCTCTTCTTCTAGACTGAGCTTCCTTATGTGGATTGGAAACAGCTCACTAAGGACCCATAGAGGTGGTGTGCGCACTAACAAGCCCACTTCACTGGTCTCCATCACCTTCTTTCCGCAGGTATAAAGAAAGCTTTGTGCCTGATACTCCTCTCCATTATGGATGCCTGGCTCCAAGCCGCCTTTGTTTCCACCCAGATTCTAGTTAACTATTCTTCTTCTTCTTCTTCTTCTTCTTTTTTTTAAGCTACCAACCATCTGGAGGAAAACGGATTGAGGCCAGGGTCATTTTTGTACCTTTTCAAATTGCCGTGTAGGTAAAAGGATTCGTAAAACCCATGAATGACCCTTCTCAGGTCACAGAGGCACTTGAACCTGGCAAAGGGCTCCATCTGGAAGAAACCTCATCAGGCTGAGGTAGCAAGAGAAGGAAAGGAACATGCTTGAGCTACAAAATGGGTTGAGAAATATAGATCTGCCCGATTATAATTCAAACAAAAACAAGTGAGAACGCGGAGTGGAGGAGGCACCCTTGGCCAAGCAGCTGGGCTTTGCATGCATGCATGCATAATTAAGCTTCAGGCAGCTGCAGGCTTCTCCAGTGCAACAGGGCAGGCAGAATATCAGAAGACACAGTAGGTTGCATATCAATGTAACTCTTTTTAAATTCACATGAAGCTTAAAATAAAAAGACATCAGCAGAAATTAAAGTGCATTCAAAACGTGAGCGAGCAGTGTACCGGGGGCCGCCCGGCAAACGGTGGAAACCGACTTGGTTTCCCCCCATTGTTCTGATTCCTGCTCACAAATAGATTAGAGCCACAATGCTGACTTTGTTTTAAAAATACCCATACTCATTAGATCAAAGGGATCAATGCACATTGAAGCGGATCTAAGGGCAGACCAGGAAGAGCGCAGTGGCCTGCTTTATTTTGAAAGACAGCATGGAAAAAATCACACATGTACGTTGGGGTTTTGTGATAGGCAGATGGTTCGCTTTCAGGAGAATTAAATATTCATGGATGATAAAAATCACTCCATTATATTTTTAATGTATAAGGGGTTTCAGGCGCAAGGCCCTGTGTTCTCACAATATCCAGGGCCTGTTCTCTATGCACAAGGGTGCTCAGATAACAACTGGAGGTTGTCCAGACCCAGGCTGACCCGCAGGCCTTCTGCACTGGGCTCCCCTGCAGCCTGCTTCGGCCCTGGTAGAATTTCACCTAAGTCTTACTGGGGTCTCCTTGGATGCACAGTCTGTACCCAAAGACTGTGGCCTCAGCTGTGTTTTGTTTATTAATTGTCCTAACTCTTCAATCCATGCAGAGTTCCATGCAGAGTTCCAGGGTTGCAGGCAATCACTCAGGCCTGTGACAGGTAGAGGGGTCTTCAGTTCCCCGGGGCGCATGGAACAGGAGCCTTTGCTTCTCTGACTGACCCAGGTGTAAGGTTGTACTTTCCCTGTCTCTCTCTCTCTTTCTCTCTCTCTCTCTCTCTCTCTCTCTCTTTTAATGTGGTTTGAGGGCATACCTTTGTTTAATGGGGGATCAAAGGGATTTCTCAACGATTTTTAATTTGATTAGCAGGTAACTCCCATGAGGGTTGTGGTTTGGGCGGGACAAGGAGACATGTCTGTGGAGCTGGATTTGCCATGTCAATTGCCTCTCTCCCTGCACATGTCCCCTCTCCCCAGTCCAGAGACCCACTCACACAGAACACAGGCTCCAAAGAGGTGCTTTTGTTTAGGAAAAACGAAGAAAAAGATGCACTTGCTCTATGGGATTCTGAAATACAAGGACTTGCTCAGGGAAATAAATGCAAGTTATACCTGCTGATAGGAGGGCATTCAGAAAGTGGGGGAAATAAATATTCTTCTGGATTTTTTGGATTCTGAATTTTCTTCATTTTCACCCAGGTAGGAAGTTGGCTCTCCCTATATTGTTCACTGGAATCTTCTCCTCTCACCATGTTGTTCTGTGGCCTTCTTCCTGTCTACCCACATCATGTTCTCTATAGACTATGAGTGGTTCAAGGGTGGTCAAGGCAGAATCACCACAGCCTCTCGCTGAGAGTCAGGTCTTTACATGGTGGGGTCAGTTCTGGCATGTTGTATTGGTTCTGGCAATTGTTGATTTTTTTTGTTTGTTTTTTTAAAATTTGGTCACTGTCACTGTCTCTATCCTTGAATAAATCCCATATCATCTCCAGCTTAGATCTGAAAATATTTGTTTTCTGGCTACTGATTCTGCTTCATATTTTAAGCCCAAACACACATGTCTTCTCATGACTGGACCCCAAATATAAATAGACATGACATGCAGGAATCAAATCTAGTTCCCTCTTTCCTACCACCTGGACACTTTCCTCACAGTAAAAAGTAACATTTCCATGATGGCAACTTTTATTTCTTGAAATAACCACCTAATTCCAGATTTGAACGACAGTCCCAGTTCTTATGCCAAGTGAGTTGAAAAATGCAGTGACACAGATGTATGAGATTAAAGAGAATGTGAAGAATGTGCCCTCTGCCACCAGTGCTATCAGGCACGGCACAGAGCAATGAGGGCAGCGTGCTGGGCACAGCCTGAGCCAAGTTACCCAGAGGCCAGGCAGTGATGAGGCTCCATCCTGGATGGGAAATTTCTTACCAACACAGCCGTCCCCACCAGGCCTCCTGCTCCAGGATGACTGTGGCATCAACCTGAAGGAGGCTGTTCACTTATTTTTCCAGAGAATGTGGTGATGGCTTCTATCTTTGCTGGTGACCAGTTGCTATCAAAGCTCCAGTGTCTGGGGAGAGGAGGAAACCTTGCTTGGACTATAATCACACAGTCTGCTTTACAAGTGTGAAAATAGCACCATTAATTTTAGCAGCACTTAAAAAGAGAAAAAAAAAAAAAAAACCAACAAAACAATCCACCTCTCACCTTGCTCCCTGCCGCCCTGCCTCCCAGCGCCTCCCCCACACCCCTTTTGACAGCTCAGCTGTGCGATTTTCTGATCTTTCTTACAAGGATGTTTCAAAAGAGATAAGTGGTAGGAATCAATGCACATCATCTTAATTACCAAATACGGTTTATTTTATTGTAAGCCATTTATCTCCCAGCGGCTGGAAGACAAGTGCCTGTTCTGAGTGCTCAGGATCTGCCTACTTTTCTAAAATGCTGCAGCAACATTTTTCAGATAATTCAAACATCCCCAAACTGACTCGTCCTCCATATACTGAACTGTAAGAAAAATGGCTCATGGTTTACTTGAACATGCAGAGTCTGCTTATTTTACTAGATCCCAGTATTGGCCATGCATCTCTTTTCTCGGGGAATGATTTTCTGTAATCCATAGATGTCACGGCACTAGCTGTGGAAGATCGGGATTCTCTGCAAGCGGTTTCATAAATATGCTTTAAATGCACATGTCTGGTGTCTGACCATAAAGGAAAGCACTGTCATTAGGAACTAATGCTATAATCATATCCATGAGACATGGATCTAGATGCAGAAGGAGGCAGCATGTGATGTCTGTGAGCTTCTGGGAACCTGGGGACTCATGGGCAGGTGCTGTTGGGATGCTGCAGGAGGCTAGGGGCAGGCAAAAGTGTGTCTGATGTGTGCTCCCCAAGAAGGAACTTTGGAGCATCTTTGGGGTTCTTTTGTTTGTTTTTTGCCTTTGGTACTTTCCACACCCCAAATTCTTACTCTGTGATGCTCATCTCTATCCTCTCAGCTAGGTGACCTCTGCAAGCACAAGTCTGATATGGTTCATCTCAATATAAAGTCCCTCCATTACTCTCCCTGTTGCTGAGAAGGAAAGTAAACAGGCCCTGTGTTGGGCTATGTTCCTTTCCCCTCTGCTCCCCAGCCTCTCCTCCTGTCTGTGCAGCCTGCAGTGTGTGGTGAGGACCTACACTCACCTATAGCTGCTCGGTCTGCATTCTCCCTTCCTCTGGCACACCCTCCTCCACCACTCCTGCCTCACTTCCTGCTCCTCCTGCACTGTGCTCAGCTAGAGGTCACCTTGCACTTGAAGCCTTTTCTGGTCCCTCACTTCCCCCGGAGGAGCACAGGGATTTCTGCTCTGTTTTCCCACAATATACTGCCTCTCTGGATCATCAACTGGATCAATGAAATTCTGCCTGGAACCTAGTCAGGCACTTCTGGTCATTGTTCACCTTTGGGAGAAGGGGTAACCTTGGGAAGAGAAGTAAGATGCAGAGATCAGTGCCCTGGAGGATGCTCCTGGGCTTACCTGAAGGGAAAGGGCTCCTGGGGGAGGATGGGCCTAGAGGAGACCCCCTTGCCTAAGCTACAGAGGTGTGGAGATAATCAGTCCCTTTTCTCTTGCTTCCTTTGAAGAAAGGAGACAGAGTGGAAACCAGAACATGACTATCTGTTCACTGTGGGTTGGAAAATGTGCTTTCCCACCCAAACCACAGGCTTATGTTAACCTGCTTTCTCAATGTTAATATTGTGAGTGCTGTCAACCAAAAAGTAGTAAGGAGTCTCTCCCACTCTCTCTCTCTCTCTCTTTCTCCCTCTCTATATATAGAGAGATAGGTAAATAGATATATCTATATCTATAGATCAATTTATCTGTCTAATCTGTCTGTTGAAAAAACACGTTTATTTGAGAAGCAGCATTCTGATCTTGACCCACAAGCAAGTGCAGTCCAAGGAGGGGGCCTCTCACCAGGGTCTGGGCAGAGGGACATTTGATGAGTCAATTAGGCAAGTTATCTGAGTTTAGGTCATTTGCTAAAATTTTAGGATTGGTTGATGAGATTCTTCAGCCCAAGTGTGGCATCTTCCATGACAGCTGGGGGATGATGATCTCTTGTTTCTTTCATAACAGGGCCTTGCTGTTCTTCTGCAGTTACTGAGGCAGACAGGGAGGTAACGAGTCAGGCGGCCCCTGGCAACATGCCTGGCCTTCTTGCCATGGCTGTTCCCAAGTAGGCACTGGTGTAAGAAAATAAAAATTAAATACAAAAAATCTTTAAGAAGACTGGAAAAAGCCAAAGTGGGCTGCATGAACGTGTTTGGGTGCTGCTGGAGTGTTGCCTTTGTCCACAACCGAACTCTGGAGCAACTGAAATTGGACTCGAATGAAAATCACTTTCTCAACAGCTAACCTTCTTGGTCTACTTTAGCCTCTAGTAAATGAACTGTGCGCATGTATGTGCTGAAAGGATTTTCAGTTTGGACTTTAAATGGTACATGTAAACATAGCCATGGAAATTAGGTGTCTTTTGGTGTGTATAATCTGAGCGCTTCTACTCCAAACTTAAATCCACAACTGGAGGAAAAAGGTCCAGGCACACCTAGTTTAATTGTCTCAGTTTGCAAACACGTAAAGGGAAGGGCATAAACTTGGGAGCCAGGTTTGTTTTCTGACACAAAATTGCTGTGTGACCTTGGGCACCCCGATCTGGCATTTTGCAGAAGCCTGAGGGAGGACTCTGGACTCCAGGAAATGGAATTGGGCACTGAGATAATTACACTGTAGAGCCCCAGGGTGGAGACCCAGCCGACATCTTGGCTCCACACCTTCTTCCCCTCCCCTGAGTGCCGACCAGGTGTCAGCCACTGTGCTAGGCAGTTTGCCCCTTATTTGTCTTCCTCTCCGTCCTGAGGGGTGGGTCCTAGCAGCCTCATTTCAGAGGAATAGGGATCCACAGCTGATCTGCGGTGAATTGATTCTAGCTCCGGCTCAAGTGGCCCCAGTGGCTCAATTCCAGATGTGTTTTCGGCCCTGCCAAGCTGACAGGCCCTTGTGACCTGAGTTGTTACCTCTCCCCACCCTAGCCTTCTGACTGGACACACGTGTTTTAGGGAAACCAGCTCCCAAGAATGATTTCTTCCTCGCCTCATCCTGTTTTCCCCTTCCTTGTCGGCCTGTTCTACCCCTAGACTGTCACCAGCCCTCCAAGTGCGTGCACCACAGAATAGCTCCAGTCCCAGGCACACTTTTAAAAAAAAATTTTTGTTTATATATATATATATATATTTCACATCTTTGTATTCTCCAGGGATCACCCACCACCTTCCCTCCCTGACCACTGCCTCCCATCTCCTCCCCCTCCCTCCCCCCGCCCCAGTTGTGTTCTTTAGTTTGGTTGTTAGCGTGTCTAGACTTTTCCTCCTGGCCTTTTGCTTGTTTTCCCCATTACCCAGATATTAATGAAACCATTTGGTTTCTGTCTTTTTCTTTCTGATTTGTTTCTGCTAATAGGATTTCTTCTAGGTCCATCCATGTTATCATAAATTTGTCAAATTTGTCATTAGTAAATGATACGTAATATTCCATTGTGTATATATACCACATCTTTTTCATCCGTTCATCTGTCTTGGGGCATTTGGCTTGTTTCCATGTCCTTGCAATTATAGATAGTGCTGCAGCAAACATCCAAGCACAGGTGTCCCTTTGTACCCACATTGAGGTCTCCTTTGGGTAGATTCCCAGAAGAGTGAATGCTGGGTCAAATGGTAGTTCCATTTTCATTAGTTTGAGGGTCCTCCACACCCAGGTACACTTCTGACCTCATGGTCACTTCAGGCTGGGGGTGACCTTGAGGGGCTAACTGAACTGCACTTGAGTGAGCAAAGCAGTGGTCACAAAGCATGGCAAGATGTGAGAGTGGGGCATGTTTGAGTTTTTCTTATTTAAACTGCCAGGAAGGTGGCATTAGAGGGTTACATGCTATGATGTAGTTGTAGGGGCCATGGGCAGTGCCAGTCACTGGAGGGTGGAGCCCTCCTCCACAGTCGGGCATTGTCAGGCATGTTTTCTTGCCCACCTGCCTCTGTTCTCTTCTTTGTTATCCCAATTTTCAACACTTGAATCAGTTTGAATTTTTCAGATTCTTTACTTGAGCATTAGTGTGTGTGGCAGGCAGACAATGGTCCCCAAAGAGGTCCACACCCTAATCTCTGTAATCTCCATGTATATGAGGTTACTGGCAGAGGAGAACTAAGGTGGCTAATCAGCTGACCTTAAAATAGAAAGATGGTTATGGATTATCCTGGTGGGTCTATTGTAATTCCCAGGGTCCTTAAAAGTGGAAGAGGCGGGGGATGGAAGAGGTCAGAGTCAGCAGGAGCTGTGACCAGGGGAGAAGAACCAGAGAGATGTATTGTCATGTCTTTAACCAACTATGTGGTGATTTGTCACTCGGCAATGAGACAGTGATGACTGCAAACATAGCCATGGAATATTCTTCTCTTTAGGCCCAGTAGTAAGGAGACTAGGCTGTAAGGATGTCTGGGTTCCAACCTTGACTCTGAATGTCAAGTCTTGTCCTTCTTGCTGCTATTGTGAGAATTTGGTGGGTAAATTTCTTAGAGGGCATTATTAAACTCCTGTTAAATTGTTGTTGTTAATTTTTTGTTGTTTAATTGTTTGTTGTTTTTGTATTTCACTTTCGTATCTCACCAAGGGCCAGTTCTTAGTTTGCAAAAGAGGAATAAACAACAACCCTCTCCCCACTTCCTTATTCACTAAGTATTTGCTTCATCTACACATAAGGGAATCTAAAATCCAGGAGTCTACTTTAAAGATTTGGCTTTGCATGAAAACCTTGGCATTGTTGTCAGAGCTCTCTGAGATGTGGAAACCTCTTCAAACTAAGCACAAAGCATGGAGAATACACAGTGAAGCTGTGCATTTCAAGCAGATGGAGCATGTACTTCATCCAACTAGCTGATTGCCAGTGAGGAAGATCAGTTTTGGTTTTTACGAGGTGACTTTTTGGGCACAGTGAGGTTAGAATAAATTGTAGTATTCTCTGACTCTGACCGTTGTCATAAAGGTATAGTCAGACTAAACATGTTGCAAGCAAGGGTGGTGGATAGGTTGTCAAAAAGAAAAGAACAGATTTGTGGTTATTGTTTTCTTTCCTTTTTGCAGTGTCTAACTGGGCGTTTTTTCAGTATTTCTGTCTACAGATAGAATTACAAAGAACATTTGCAGCCATTTATAGAAGGTTTTATACTTTATTTGCAAATCCAGCTGACAGTTTCCAATGCAAATCTTCAGAGTATTTATATTTGCCAAAGGCTCAGCTGCAGCTAAGGATGATCCACGAGAAGGTTCGGCTGCAACAGCGTACCTACCTTGAATGCTCACCCCAGCATTTCCCTGCTGTCTCCCCCCAGGAGCCTTTCTGTTCATCCCTCCATATGTTAAACCTGTTAAACCCTGATCTTCTCCCAGGCTGAGACTCCTATGTCCTCTGTTCCCACCTCGCTTCCCTTTCCCCACTTCAGCTTTTTCCTATTAGTGGTGACATCAGTAGTGTCCTTTATGTCCATGTCTCATCCGTGCCCACTTATCCCAAGCTCATCACTCCCTCCCTAGCTCACTCTATGTCCCCATGTCTAGCTCCTGGTTATGCTGCCTTCAGCCTCACCTTTTAAAATTTGTTCTCTGTCTATTCAGTTATTTTCCTGAAGTGCTGTTTGATCTCTGGTCACTCCAATGTATAAAACACTTCAGTGTCTCTTGCCAGCCACTCAATTATCTCCCAGCATCAAGTCCTCCAGGGCCTGTGGTGAGTCCCTACTACATTCTGAGGTTCCTTTCTCCCTGGGATCTGGGGCTTCCAGCTTCACACTGCCACTCCTTCTGAAATGACACTCTCACTTCCTCTAGGTCTGTGTGAAGACCTATTATCTAACTAAATTTTAAATAATATCTCTCATCAGTGGTTACCGCTTTACATATTTTATATTTTCATTATATATGCAGGCAACATGAATTTCATACTGGTGTACATTTTTGGGGGGATAAGGACTGCGAGTGCATTAGATCTAGGAAGATATCCTATACATTACCTTGAACATGGTGGTATAAAACTATCAAGTAAGTTCAATCATTTGTGAAGCTACTCTTTTCTGTTCTCAAATAATGTAGCTAGAAAAAGCACATGAAGTATGAAGCATCCATTTTAATGTGAGCCCATAAAATGGGTAAATATGACATGTTTTGAATTCTTTGAGCTGTACTCTTCATTCATTGAAGAATAGAAGATACAGCTTGAATAAGTGCATCTGTCTCTCCTCTTTCCCCCCCTCTCTTTCACACACACACACACACACACACACACCATACCACACCATACCATGTAATTATTTGGTCCTGAAATAAAATGCCTGACTTTATTTATGGCAAGACTTCAAAGGAAAAGGATCTAGTTAAGCTGTATGAGATTACCCTGTGCATAGTTGTCTAGTACTAGCCAACAAATTAGCCTAAACCTCAATGGTTTAAAATTATGAACACTTGTTTTCTCTTAGTTTTTTGGGTCAGAAGTCTGGGACCCCATTAGCTGGGTGGTTCTGGCTCAGAATGTCTCACGAGATTGTGTTTGTTGTCACTGAGGACCAGACCAGGCAGGAGGGTCTGCTTCTAAGGTGACACTCACATGGCAGATTAGTGCTGGTCTGGGAGAGATTCTTAGCATCTCACTACAGGGTCTCCTCCATCTGACCCCTTGAGTACCTATGGAGGCTGTGGCATGGTAACTCCAAAGTAAGTGATGATAGAGAAGAGACAAGAGACTCTCATTTCCATGGTATTCTGTTAGTTAGACAGCAGCACTATTTACGGTGGAGGGGCCTATGCAAGGACTGGAATAGTAGGCAGTAAGACTCATTGGCACCCTCTTGGAAATAATGTACTGCATCCAGTAATTATTGTCCAATTACGTCTGTGGGACCTTGGCAGAGAAGGAAGTTTGTTGTCTTCTCTTTAATTTCATTTGGTAAGCCCGAGAGATTAGTCCTCAGCCATGGAATTCCAGGCTAGGCCTCTTGGGAGGTCACCTTGCCCCTCTCCCCCCACTCCAGGCATGCATAGCTGTCGGGACCTTGATTCCGGAGCCTCTCAATCACGTTTGAAAGAATGCGGCAGCTTCAAAATAAGTCCACAGCCATCAGTGGTATTTGGACAAGCGTTTGATTGAACGTTGTAAAATAAGTCCTGACGCTGCCAGAATGCCCCGAGTACATTTGACTTTTTTTTTTGGAGGGCTGAAATTAAGGACTGATTTCTTCCGAATGGAAGGTATTTTCCCCTCCTCTCGGAAACAAATTCTTCTAATAAGAATCTGGATTGGCTTCAGTTATTTACTCTGCACTCTCTCAGCTGCAAGTTGATGATTAGATACATTCCGTTTCAGTGACACACACATTTGAAAGGATCCATGCTTCTAATCATAAAAAGATAGTTTTTTTCTTTCTTAACATCTGGAGCCTGATGAATAATTACTATAATTAAACAAGAGGCTATTGTGTATTTGGGTATTTTTTAAGCTTCAAATGCCTCTCTGTGTGCAAGATTCACGTCACATAGTCTTTGTTCTGAAGCATTCTGCTGTGCAGGCCTCATAGTCTGCTGAGGAGTCTTGGCGGTAGGCATTAAAAGTAGGTCATTATAACCTCATCTCCATCACTCCCTGATTCTTCCACCCCCAAACCCTGAGTAAATAAACCCATTGCTCCTCGCAGAGTTCCACAACCTTTCCTTCCATGCCTTTATGGCCTTGGCAGAGCAGGAGCTGCCCTGGTATTTGTGGGTGTTAGCTCCTCGCCTCCTGGCCTTGCAAGGAGTGTGGGCTGAGTGATCTCATCTTGGTGAGTAAACCTTGTCTGTGGGCGTTTAAGATGGCTAGTGAACCTTTCACATGAACCGAGATGAAATAGGCCATTAAAACACACCACGGCCAGATTGGTAGTGAACGAGTGACACCTTCCATGTTTTAGCTGCTTACTTCCTCTCCAAATTACACCAGCCTTGTCTGCATCCATCAGCACATGGTATTAGGACACGGCTGCTCTTCTGTGCAATCCTGGGCTTAGCAGGGCAGGCTGACCTTGGTGTTGGGTCTGCTAGGACACAGCTGTGCTTGTTATCTCATCTTGGTGCCCACATTTATGACAGAAGCCACACAAATAAACCTAATTACCTAGAATTCATGTCCTTCTTTATTTTTGTATGCTATAGTTTTATTTTTTAAGTTTTATTGAGAAATAACTGACATATCACTGTATATTTTTAAGGTATGCAGAATATTACTTTGATTTACATATATTGTGAAGCTGTTACCACTATAGATTAACATCCATCTCTTCTCAACAGGTATAATTAAAAGAGAAGAAAAGAAAAAGAAAGTCCTCCTTGTGATGAGAACTTTGAGGGTTTACTTTCTTAAGTACTCTTTTATATATCATGCAGTGATATTAACTACAGTCACTTAGTTGTACATTATATTTCTCCTACTTATTTATAACTGAAAGTTTGCTCCATTTGACACCTTCTTCCAAGTTTCTCTCCCCTATGTACCTCCTTAGAACCATAAATGTGATGACTTTTCCTATCAGTTTAGTTAATTTTTTAAAGATTCCACATATAAAAGAGATCATACTGTATTTTCTTTAACATATTTCACTTAACAGAATATCTTCAGGGTTCATTCATGTTGTTGCAAATGGTAGTATTTTCTCACTTTTTTATGACTGAGTAGTATTTCATTATGTAGGTATGCCACAACTCCCTCATACATTCACTTGTTGATAGACATATAAGTTGCCTATTGCAAACAATTCTGCTGTGAACACAAGGGTGCATTTAGCTTTTCAAGTTAGTGTTTTTGTTTCCATTGGAAATATTTTGAGAACTGGAATTGCTGGATCATATTATAATGCTATTTTGAGAATCCTTCATGCTATTTTCTGGAGTGGCTCAACTAATTTACAATCCCTCTAATAATGCAGAAGGGTTGTATTTTCTCCATATCTACACCAGCATTTTTAATCTCTTGTCTTCTGATAATGACCATTCTAACAAGTGTATTTCTCATTGTGTTTTCAATTTGTACCTCCTTGTGTAGAGTATTTTTTCATATATTGTCCTTTGATATATTTTCTTCGGACAAATATCTATTTAGGTCTTTCTCCCATTTTAAAATTATGTTGTCTTTTCCTAGTGAACTACATGATTAAAGACCAAAAGAAGACATTATGAAATAAGTGATTTTAGTATTTTTAATATTAACATCTTAGTAAATACATGGTTTGTGCTTATTTCCCATTCTCTGTGCTGCCTTTACTTCACTGATGGTTTCTTTTGCTCTTTAGATCCTTGTTTGATAGTTGTCTTCTTTATTTTTCATGTTGCTTAAGTCTTAGGTGTTATATGCAAAATCATTACCAAGATCCATGTTAAGGAGTTCTATTGATTCACATTTTACACTTGTTTTTAATCCATCTTGAGTTAACTCTTATGAGTCTTATAAGACAGGCATCCTCTTCATTTCTCTTTGAGTTCACTAAGTTAAACTTCATGGATGTTAATTTAGGCACACAGGAAATTAGAAAGAATCTTACATGCTCTTATGAAAAAATTGCTTTGCATTCCTTTATAGTATTCTTTAAGTGCCTTGTGATGAGCTGTGCCTAATAAATTCTTACTAATCGATTGAAATAATTTCTGAATAGTTTGTTATTTTATATTTGTGTCTGAGCTATTGAATCATGATTCTAAGGGAAAAATAACTAGAACAGACATAGTGGGAAGTAAACTATACCAAATAATTGGTAAGTGATCATTGTAGAAAATACATTCTGGGTTTACTCCAGAATGTAAATATTTATTTTCTAGAATATAATGCTGAGTGCATGATAGAAATATTTAATGTTGATGGACAAATATTTTGTCTATGGCAACTTGGAGAATTTAGGACCAGGAATTCTGGACTAATAACTTCACTTCTCTGAAGCGATTTTAGCAAAGTCAGCAGACATTCAGTATTTAAGATATTAGGATGCTTTTGTATTTTGTGTTTTTGTTTACATAAAATGATCCCTGTGAGGTTAATGCACGTACTCAATGTAATTGAAAAAACTCTTCCAGGATAATAAATACATTGTTATTGCACAGAAGACAGTGATTTCTAAGATAAACATAGTAAATGTAAACATAGTAAAAACATAGTAAACGTGTATATTAAATACTGAATGTAGTTTGTAAATGTGTATGTTAATAATGCATATGCATGAATAATAGATAAACAGATTTCAAGCTATTGTTCCTGTATCACTTGGGATAAAAAATCAAATTGAATATTATCCCTGTAAAGTTACTGGTGTTGAATGACAGAATCCCAAGTGAATGCACTCATTTACCCCTGCAAAGTCTTCGATGACCAGCTCTCATTAAAGACTACTATTAACATAAAAAATTGGGGTCAGCAAGAGCCTTGCCCTAATCCACAAATCTCCACATGCTGAACCGTTAGATGCAATGAGCTCATCATTAGACTAAGGACCAAACAGAAGACATTATAAAATATGTGATTTTAATGTTTGATCATATCAACTCAACTTGTTCAATAGCATGAATTTATCAAGGAACCTCATGTGTTTCCCTTACAATCAAAAATACAGTCTAACATTATGTAACCCATTCTTTTCTCTTGGCTTATAAATCCATCTTATCTGATTTAATTTGTAAAACTGGCTGAAACAATATTATGCTGGCACAGCCCATAATAACACCAAGGATGATGTGAGATACTCCTGCAGTTATATTTGATTCCAACTTTCAGTAAAGAAACCTCCCTTGACCTGCCACTGAGTATATAGTAGCATCAAGGACTCAGTCTCACTTAAGCCCTACTATACACTATACTCTGTTCCATCATAATGACACCTGTTGCCTTTAATAAGATTCTAACTAAACATAAACAGCTTAGGGTTTGTAGAAACAAAATCATATTTTTCTACAGAATGTACCAGAGCTCCTCTTTTCAGAATTAGTAATCTTACTTGAAATACAAAAAAATATAATAAAAAATGATTCAGCAAGCCAGTCCACTTCTAATAATGCAACTTATAAGAATAATTTAGTTTCTAAGAATGACATACCCTTACATTTCATTCATCTGTCAACATAGTTCTGCTTTTTATCATAACTCCCAACTCACAGCTGGGGACGAAGTTAGAAACAGATGATTTAAAATTTTTTGCATTTTTCACTGTGCTTGGTTTAAGGTCAGTTCCAGAATTATCATAGGCAAATATTTGCTAAGAGAAAAGTGTTCTCATCTAGTCAAAGAACTGCCACAAGACAACAGCAGTTCTCATCCGGGATGGGTTTTCAGATGACTATTTTATTTAGCAATTACTTATCTTTTCCTAAAGTTGATGTTTTGATTCTCTTTTATTTTTAACTAGGATATAATTTTAAAAATCTCCAAAAATACTCTAACAGCTAACTGTGTATACTTTCATTTTTTCCTAGTGAGGAAAGAATACAAGGCAAAGCCTTGTAGAGTTTGGGACTCAGTGGACACACTCATTCATTCCCAGGCTGTTGAGACCATCAGACCACTCTAGGAGATGCCGAAAACAAATGAGATAGAGATGCCAGCAAGAAAACTGCTCACTTAAAAGCAAACAACTACTTTGTTAACCAGTTCACACATCGAAAAAATTAATTGCAGCTCATACATAAAAAATAGGATATTCACCTGACACCCCATTATGAGTGCCCATGAGGACTCAGATCTCTAGAAGACTCAGCCATTTCCATGGATGGTAGTTTTGCGTAGGAAAGAAGAATGAGATGGAAGAGATTGATAGCCATCTGGATGGTTAGCCTGCAGACTACAGACTTGGAGAGCATGTGCGAGGTCTGTTTAATGAAGCTATGAAGACTTTTATATAATTTGGTAAAGAAATGATCACAATGAACTAATGAGGAAGGAGAAACTTGATTCTAAAGCATACATGACAGATAGCAGGGGTACGGTTGATAACAGGAGAATTTTTTGTGGGGGAAACTGTTATTACCCTTTGGCCATATATCTCCTGGAATATTTTAAAGAGGTTAGGAAGCTGTGCCACAGGTGAGAGATGTGCTGGTGACCATCTTTAGTGTGCTAGATAGGATGAAAAAGATAAAGGCTTTTTTTTTTTTAATTTAAGGCATATCACTCAACCTGCATTTTTGTTTCACACATAGATCAAAGATAGGACTTTGATCTTTTCATGATGTATTTGACCACACTCAGATCGAATCTGTTATAACCTGAATGTTTGTGTCCCTCCAACATTCATTTTGAAATCCTAGTGCCCTCTGTGACCATATTGGAAGGTGGGGGTCTTTGGGAGGTACATGGATGGGATGTTGCTGTCCTCAAAGGCCTTGCGCCTTGTCAAAGAGGTTCCAGCAAGATTCCCAATTCCCCTACACTGAGGAGGCAGAGAAAAGGTGCTGGTAATGACCCAGGAAGAGGATCCTCACCAAGCATAACCCCGTTGGCACCTTGATCTGAGGTCTTCACCCCCAATCCTCCCCCCCAGGCTCCGGATCAATGAGAACATTTCTCTGTGTAAGCCACCCAGTCTTCATTACTGTTGGAGCTGCCTGCTTGGAGTAACACAAAGGCTGGGGGCATCCTGGTGGGTTAATAGCTTGGTCCTTTTAAAGTCCAGGTCTTTAAGGGCGTGCACAGTTATTTTGGAGAGAATCTGGGAGCTGTGGAAGATAAAGATGGAGGAGAGAATGGAGGGACAATCCAGGGTCTCCTTGCTGGTCTCAGCCTCGTCAGCTCCACCCAAGCAGAACTGTGCTTGCTGCTGTCTGCCCAGCTCTCCTTGGGCTTCGGACTCAGACCATGCGACCTGGGGCTCCAGCCCCACCCCAAGTGTTCATCCAAATGCCTTACTTCTCTGTAAGAAAAGATGTGGTAGCTACAAGTTTCTCCGTTGTAGGTCATTTCCCTGACCCCCCTAGCGTCCCTTGCAGAGTAGTGCAGCAGGCTCTAACAGCCCGTCTGCTTTGCCCTTCAGTTGCCTTAGAGGAATTCCTTTAGAGGAAGGAGAGTCTTGGCCATCAGGTGTTTCCTTTGATTCTACATGCATTTACAAGGTCAGAGAGGAAAAGAGACCAAAGGGCTTTTTCATTTCTTTAATTCTTTCATTAAGGAAGGGCTAGCTTAAATTTTCTTTTTAACTCCATGTAAATATTGTTTCCAACTAGGAAAGCCCCGCCGTTTCACCATCCACAGGACATAAGAGGAATGGCATTTTGGGAAAGAATTTCTATTTGAGGGAAAATGACTTTTTTTTTTTTTTTTCAGTTTGCCGTGGGGAGATAGGTGAAGCTCAGACCGACCTGTTGGGTGTATGATTTTCAACTATATAACAACCTTAATAAACTTTGCTGTTATTTAAAGGTTTTTTAAGCTCAAACATTATAAGCGAGGGGTGTTGCTTAGATTTATTTTGCTTCTAAGGAATCTGCATCAGTCTGATTCAGTGATTTAAATTGTTCAACAAAATGCTTTGATTCTTTGTTACAGTAATACTCAAATACTCAGATGCTGTTGGCCAGTATCTTTTTTTTTTAATCAAATAAGGAGGCAACTTACTTCATTTTTAGATTTTAAAAAGTTTGAAGAAAAATGTTAATATTTATTAAATTTAAGTTGTGGCTATGTGAGTTAAGTTATTCTTTATACTTCTAAGTAAGTTAGACAACTTTCATAATCAATAAAATGATTCTAAAAAAATTAGGAAGTCTCATTTGAAATTTATTTTGGTTTTTAGTATTAGTTTATTTTTGAGCTTAACATTGGTTTACAGCACTATGTGTGATTTAGAGGAACAAATTTAAACCTCCTGCGATTGTGCATCACCACACCCTACTAATCCCCGAGTACCCATGTTCCTTTATCATAGACTAAAATGTGCCAGAATTACACATTAACAAAAGGAGAGTCTCTTCAACAAATGGTGCAGGAGAATCTGGACAGTCACATGCAGAAAGATGAAACTAGACCCCTCTCACACCATGCATGCATAAAAGTTTATTCAAAATGGATTAAGAACTTGGCTGTAAAACTGGGAACTATATAATATATAAACAGAAACATAGGCAAACACTCCATGACACTGGTTTCAAGGATGTTTTTGAATCTTGACTCTAACAGCAAAGGAAAACAAAAGGAAAAATAAAAATAGCACTACATCATACTCAAAGATTCTGTACAATGAAAGAAACTATCATAAGAACAAAGAAGATACCCCACTGAATGGGAGAGAATATCTGCATAGCATACATGTGACAAGTGGTAATATCCAATATCTACAAATAATTCATACAATTCAACAAAGCGGAAACAAAGAATACAGTCAAAAAATGGGCAGGAGAGCTAAATAGATGTTTCTCCAAAGAAATTTATTTTTCTTTAGTCAAATAAATTCCCATTAGAGTGAAACTCCTTATATTTTACTTTAAAAATAATTTTCAGATAGACTAATAATTTTGTAAATTCCTTTCTACATTATATAATATATATTCACATATATATGTTATATATGTAAAGTGGAAATATATATATATAGAGAGAGAGAGAGAGAGAGGATATGTTCCTCACAACACTGTATATATTCTGTGGTAGTGGTAGACAGCTCTTTAGATGTATACCAGACTCAAGTTTTCATTTCCTCTTTCACACTTTTTATGAAGCTGATAAAATGCTTCATCCACTGAGATAGTCATTTAGCTATAGAATAGGTTTTGGTGGCACTTAATCCACATTTTTAGAAAAGCACATATATTTAGTGCAACCAAACTCTTACTTTCATGGATTGCAGTACTAGGTTGCTCTGTCCATCACCATTCATCTTGGCCCTGATTCTGAACAGGCCTGGGAAGCTGCTGTGTTTAGCAGGGACTGTAGGGGGACTGGGTTCGAGGAGGTGTAACCAGCAAGGAACCACAGCTCCAGAAATAGTGAGTATGTGCCCGGGGCCATCCACTCTTCTATAAGATGCTGGGGCTCAAAGGTGAATAAATACAAAAAGCCTTAATTTCAGAGAAGCAATTTTTCTAGCAAAGAAACAAGCAAACAGCATTGGCAATAATGATTGCTGTGGAAAAAACAAAACTGGATTATATGTGGTAGGAAACTTTCACGTTTTATTTTGAATAAACAAACCAGGACCCATCCTTGCAGCTTGAGGTCAGGGCCCATCCCATCTGGAGCAGGGAAAGGTTTTTCATTTTGTGCATTATGCTTGCATTTACAGAGAAGGTCCAGGAAGTGATCCAGAGTGTAAAAATTTATCCCCTTTAAAATTCAGGTACCAGTTGCAGGGTGTGGGTAGGAAAAGGGAAGGAGGGGAAATTATGGTGAATTCTCATATTGTGGTAACTTTCTTTTCTGTTCAAATAAGGTGTTTATACTCTCTGAGATGCACACACACACACACACACACACACACACACACATATGCATCGAGGTTTTGAAGTTGAAAATCAAGGAAATGTTATAGCCTGTGGTGTATCGAGCATGGCTATTACATAAAGAGATGCTCCCTCGTATATAAAAAATGTTTCCTCTAATGTGTTTCTTGTAGGTAAAAATTGAAAATAAAATTAAATATGGGAATAGGAATCACTACAAAGGATTTAAAAAGTACTCCTTAAAAACAAGTTAAATTACTGTAGCTATGTAAAAAAAGTGGTTGAACTTCAGTAGCTTCCTGAAATAATACTTATTTTCAACCGATTGTTCACATGATTGCAGAGTCTGTGCTCTGGGGACCATCACGGATGGGGAGATTAATGTAGGACAATGTCTATACTTCAGGTCATTATTGCAATTAGCCTTGTTCTTGTCAGGTCCTGTTTGAAAGGGATTCATGTTTTAATGTTTATAATTGGTTACCATGATTTTATGGTGGGCTCTGGGCCACAAGCTGTTGAATCAGGTTTTCACTGAAATGATTCTTAGCCTGAGAGCAGGCACAGTCTGGGTGTGCTCTAGGATCCAGACACACAGGGGGTGGGGAGGGTCTGTCTCTAGCAATACAGGGTCATCTGGTCAAAGCAAGCCTGGAGTCACGTCTTCCCAGGCCCCTGGAAGGTTCTGTTGAAATCGGTTAATCCCCTCCACAGAAGGGCAGGTGAAGACAATGAGGACTAGGTGTGGGACAGAAGAAATGTGATCAGCAGTTATTTTGTTTACTTCTGTAATGCTTTAAGAAAGCAAAGTTTTTCAGAGGCACAAACAAAGAATCCGAGAAACCGCCAGAGCCTAAGAGGTTGATGGTGAAGGGGTGGCTTTCTCTTCTGTCACATTAGAAGGTTTACATTGTTTAATTCGAAAACTCAATAGCCCTAGTCCATTGTCAAAAGTATTCTCCGTACACCTGCGTCCTTCATGACAATCAGATAAAGGCTCTGTACTCCAGAGTTCACGTACAATTTTTGAAAGGAAATGACCTAATCTGGATTGTAAATGAAACTTAAATAAACACACCTAAACAGCTCCCTGGAATTTAAGTGCATGTCTTATGTTCCCGCAGCTAGATTTAATTATAAAAGAAAGACATGGACCAGGGTCCACCCTGAGTCAAATTAGAAAATCAAGGAAGTTTGTTTTTGACATCTTTCAGGTTTTGATGGGGCTGCTTTTCCCTTCCTTCTTGACAGCGCCTTCAGCACCCTGGTGCCCCACCTCCCCGAGAAATGTGCACACATTTCATCCATGCCCTTAGTGTTTCTGTGTTAGTTTCTTTCCTCCACTTGTCATTCCCTACTCAGTTCAGTCATTAAGAAAGAGTTCACCTTTGAACCACACGTGATAGTGAGTGTTGCCTTGAAGAAAACAGAACTGCATCTTGATTTTGTTTTGGGTTCTGGACCATGAGTTGTTCAATCTGTATTTTGCCAGAAACCATTCTTATTCTTCTAACCATGAAACTAGGCAGAGTTGCGGATGCTCTTGATTTTAGACTCACCATGTTGTGGGGAGTTCATCTGGTTCCTCTCAGGAGGGACCACAACTCAAAAGACTCAGAAGAAGGTGAAAAGTATACTGAAATGAGCAGGTCCTTGGTGGCTTTGGAGCTTCAGGGAAGGACATTTCATCTCCTGCTTTCTCAAACCACCCCTAGTTCTCACCTTTCCACTCCTGTCTCCACCTCACACATTCCTTTTACTAACTGAGGTCACTGAATTCTCCTTGTTATCTTCCTGTGTGGCTCGTCCATTCCAAATTCTTCACCAAAATGGAAAGAATTTAAAATAAGTAATTACAAACACAAATACATGGAAGTACCAATTTAAAAATAGGTCCTTGTTACTTTCAAGTGTGCGTCCCCAATAGCAACATTAAAATCATCTGGAAAGTGTTTGAAAATCAGTTTGGGACCCAGCCCACGCTCACTAGATCAGAACATGAGATTCTCAATGATGTAAATATACATCAGAGATGGATTAATGTTGCCCTGCTCTCAGTATTTACCCACAAAGGATTTGAGTTATGTATTCTTGATAATGGAGAACTCCATGTTGACATGGAGATTACTTTTCACACTTCATCTTAAAAGACTTCTTTGGGAAAGACAAGTTAACCTTGAGTGGTCACACAGAAGAGAGTTTTATGTCCCTTGAATGCTTTTGAATTTTGGGGATGGGAGATGCCATTACTAAGTGTTCTGGTGGAAAATTGGAGGAAGGAGGGTAAAGCATGAGTAGAAGATAGTCATTTCAATCCAGAGGGTTTTTACAGCTTGAATGTAAGGGTTTGGGGATGTTTTTAGAGTATAAACAAAGTGAATGAAAAAGAGAATCATCCAGAAATTCACCTGTGGATGATGTATCCTCCTTGTTGTATTAGAGGAGTCCAAGTTTTTAATGTTGAGTGGTTTGTAAGGCATGTTTTGATGTGTGGACTGTGTTCTTGATGACTATAGCCAGTCTGCATCTGAGTATCAGTAATAGCTCCAATCGGGTCATGGAGGATTGCACTTCAAAAGCTCCATTATCAGATTCAAAACCATGTTACTGTGAAAGCTCTGAAATATACCACCAGGGAATGTTGTGTTTCAGAGCATACTGATCTGCTGGCAGCAAACGAGATAGTGATGTCTTCACTGACCACTTCACCCTCAGCCAAGAGATTTTGAGAGTGTAAGAAGGGTACATTTGTGCTTTGCTCAAAGACTGCATGTACTACATTATCCCGGTGTCTCCAGGACATATTTTTCTTGTGTTTTATAAGATCTATAATAGTAAAGTGTAGAACTAGATTGACCTTATTCTGTTCATTACTAAAACCTAAATTATTAAAATCATGACTTTCTCAAAGTATATCTGATTAAAAATACGTAAAAATACAGTCATTGAATAACTGGAATCCTGTTAACTGGTAGAGAAATGACAGGATGCAGAAATCCCTTCTTTTCTCTTTAAAAAATGCTGTCAACCTTGATCCATGGTCATTTTTTAAGATGGCTTCAAAACGGTCCCCATCTCACTTGTTGTTGCTGCAGGGTGACTTTGACAAGCTGTATTTCCAACAGCTGTTGAGGTGGATGCCACTTGCCCCGTGCACTGAGCAGGCTTTGCTTACTGTTTCAACTGATGGGGTGTGGTAGAAGTGATCCTTTATGAATTCTGAGCCTTGATCACAGAACACACTTACATTCTGCCTTGCTTGTTAGTCAAAAAGCTCTTTAAACTTAAAGAGCTTTTTGACTTTAAGTGGTCATACTGTGAGGAATGCCAAAGTAAGCCAGGTAGAAAGAGTTTATGGAGAGGCCATGGAGCAGTAAAGATGTACGAGGCCCTTCTCTAGATGACCTAACTCTCTGCTGTTCCAAATTCCCCACAGGCATGACCTTGAGTCAGAGCCCCCTAACCAAATTCTGGACCCACAGAAACCACGAGAAGAGATAAAGTAGTTTTGCTTTTTGAAGTCACTAAGTTACTGGCCACAGGTTTGTTTTCTTAATGGGTACTTGGTTACCAGGATCTTGTATTTTCACACCAATTTTCTATGATGATACCTAAATCTAAGAAATTGCTCCTGTCACAGCAGAGATGCTGTGGTGCATGTAGGAAGGAGATCTTGGAAAGAGGTAAAACACAGGAAAATAAAGTGTGGTGGGAATGGGATGTTGGGTTGTCTAAGAACAGTGGCAGAAGAGAAAATGGAAATTATTTTTGTAGGAATCACTTTCATTGATCCAGTCATAAAACGAAGAGAATTAAGTTACAGAGAAAAGCTGGGGCTAAGTTATATGTCATTTCAAAGGCAGGTTGAGCTTTCATTCTGCATCTCTGGAAAAGAACTTTTGGACAATATTGTGTGTTCATGTGTGTGTGTTGTGGGGAGTATGGTGGTGCTGCCCTACTGGCTGTTAGCACAGTTTCTTTATAGGTGCTATGAAATGCATCTGATAAGCCTCAGGAGGCATCCCATCTGAACACAAGGCCAGAATCTGCCCTTCCTAGCTTAGGCCTCAGAATTTGTTTTTTTGTGTGAGGCACATGCTCATACTTCATAAAAGTACAGGGAATATTGCGCACAGCTGTGTTTGGGCCATTTGTCCACTCCAGAGATTTCACTTTTCTTTTCTATTTTTATAACCATCGTTGTCACTTTCACTTTTTCCTTTTTTCCCCTTCTTGATTCAGCTGCAGCCGTATCCAATAAAGCACAGTGACAGATAGATGGATCTCCCAGAAAATCTGCTGATTGCTCTCTCTGTAAACCTCAAATGTAAACAATAGAAGGACATTTGTTTCTCTGTCATGTTTCCTTTAGTACACAAAGATGAAAAACCAAATCAATGTTAGGGAAAGAAAGAAAAAAAAAAAAAAGACGTGATAGTTGAGTCCTGATTGGCTTTTCCGTGACTGTTCTCCCTTATAGTGTCCCTGTTTACTTCCTGGGAACAAAAGAATTTCAATCCTCATTTAAAAATATCCTTGATGAGGTGACTAAAGAAAGAAGACTAAATTCTACTTTTTAAAACTGTTGTCCCTTTTTAACCCTCTGATTCTATGAAGCGATATAGCCAAGAACACAGACTCACAATAGCATTTGAAAAATTATTCCACAAGGGGTATTCAAGATTAGGCTAAGTAGTCAGTTGAATAAAAATCTAAATGTGAAATACTGTGTTGTTTATCAAAGAGCCAGGATGCTACCAAGATGAAGTTCAACATCCCAATTCTATTTCTCTTTGGCCTCTCCTCCTTCCACCCCCATCATCAAGGTGGACACAGAGATGCTCTCAGGTTGCCTCGCAATGCAACCTGTCAGAACACGGCGCTCAGACACACATTGGCCTTGGTGAAGCAGCTCGTGAGCACCGGCTGGGTGCCATATTTCCGTTTCCGCTTCTGTTTCCACTTCCGAATAGAACCACCATGTTTGCAGTTTTCACAGCTGAATGATGCACTCCTTGGACATCATGAAAGGCACAGAAACTGCGCTGCTGTGGCCGACAGCAGATGAGTGACCCTAGTAGCTGGTGTAGTCATAGGCAACAGGATCCGGACGCCTACACAGATGGATAATTTAGGCCCCACGTGGGCCCTTAGGGGTTGTAGTGCTGGAAAACATTTTCAACTCTAAGTAGTAAAACTGATAGACAGTCACTCAGCCTGCACGGAATTGTACCTGTCATCTTTATTCAGGAAGATCTCCTTCCAAAGTCAATGGGAGCTGGGGGAGGGAAAGGTTGGTGATGTGGGCTGAGAATGGGCCCCTTTAGATTAAGACAATGGAATGGATGCTTAGCTGAGCAGTTCAGAACACATTTTAATGACAGGCCTTTGAACGTATGGAAATTCCACCATTTCTCTTGTAAGTGCACCATCCTAATATTAGGTGTCATGGTGACCACCAGCCTGTCCCTGAGGATAGATTTCACTAGCTTAGTTATAGAGTTCCACAGGGGAAATTGCTTTTTTTTTTTTTCTTCCTTCCTGAAAGTCTGTGAAGAACTTCATTCTATCACTGAGTTCTGGCTAGCTGACATCAGCATGAAGTGCCCAGTAGGGAAGTAAAGAATATTACTCTTTACTTTCTGAGAATTTTTGCCTAGTTGATATTGCAGTGAACCTGGTAGCTGGAAGTTAAATATCCCCATAGAGAAGAGAAAAAGCTAGAACAATTGCCAAGAAGAGTTGTTGGGAGACCTGGAGCCATACCCGGCCTCCTGATTTGTGCTGCAAATCTGGAAAAGCCCCTCTTCCTGCCCTGCAGAGACCTGCCTCCATTGGAGCACAGATGGTACCTGCTGTGTATGTGGTAGCACAGCCTTGTGCACCTTTTATTGGTCACCATGGCCAAAATCTGTCCTTTCTAAGATTAAATCTCCCATTAAATCTCCCTGTGTCCTTTTAGGAACTCTTTAAGATGAAGGGAGGGTTGCAACCCCCTCAGCAATCCCAATAAATCTCATGGTCCTTAGTCTCTCTCACACAGATGTGCATGTGTTTAACTATACACCAGGAATGTGTTCTTAGATAATCTTTTTGGAGAACAGCATTGGCAACATGTGAGGAGGAGGGACTTTTAAATTTGACGCTTCATACTGATATCTTGTTGTATCCTAATTTTCTTTTATGTATACGTTCGAAGCCTAAAATAAACTGTGTAGTTTAAAATAAAAAAAATAAAAATCAACTACAATAAGTTCTCTAAAATAAAGTGGAATTAAAAAATTAATTTGATGCTTCAGTTATATGCAAGTTATTCATGAAATACAAAAAGAGGTAATCGTTGCTGTTTGTGGTCTTGTGAAATGTAGCCTGGGTGCAAGCAACCGATTGTAACAATTCTGTCACTACCAGTGTCGTCTTATTTGTCCCTTAGAATTCTGTTTCGTTCATGTATATGTTTTTTTCCTTACCAGTAAATGTTTCCTTTAGGCGTTGGTCGGATGGTGGGCACGGAGGAGTACCTCTGCTCCTCTGCACTCTGCCTCCTCTGGGGCAGTTCATTTCTGGATGTGAGGACTTGGCACCAAGTAGATAGACTGGAATTCCTGAGCCAGCACTGATCAGATACATCATCATTTTCATCCAGTGCCCTTTGCTGAGTCATGGTCCCATCATCCCTCTTTGTCTCTGCTTCCCATCCTGCAGACAGTGTTATTGAGCTCTGTCAGTTCTGCTAATGTTTTATTTCGAATTTTCTCTCCTTCCTCCTGTGAAGCTCACTCTGGTCCTATAAGGTTCTTTGTAAGAGTGACAAGCGTCCACTCGTTTGTCTTGGCTCAATCAGAATCCTTTTGTGGGTTTGCATCGACAGACACCAGGAGCAGATCTGGCATGGCCTCAGCTATGGTGCACTCACCGACCCTCACCTCAACCAAGACTGGCGATGAAATATTGAAGCAGAGCTCATTCCATCTGCCACCTGATGGCAATTCAGTTTTCTTCGGAAAATGAATAACTCCTATGTAAACTTTTTTTCCCTGAGATGAGGTCTCGCTATTTTACTTGAGGAACCGCAGGCTCATGTTGCCCAGGGTACCATGGACTCAAGTGATCTCTAGCCTCAGCTTCCCAGGTAGCTAGGATTACAGGCACGCACCACCACGCCCAGCTATTTTTTGAGACTAGGTCTTGCTATGTTGCCCTGGGTGGGTCTCAAACCCACGGACTCAAGCGTTTCCCAGTCTCAGCTGCACTCTAGGCTGCACTTAAAGGCACGCGTCACCATGCCCGGCTTCCTAGGTAAACTTCTTAATTTCCTAATGTACTTCTGACCCCGGTGACTGAGACTTCCTTTACCGTGCCACCGTAAAAACCAAGTGACTACAACAGCTACCGCTGCTGCCCCTCTGTTCTTGCTTTGAGAGGCAGAGTGAGCTGGGCCTAGGCACCGGCCTCTGCTGACCTGCGTGCTGCCGGGGGCGTCTTGCCCGCCTGTGCTCTGTAATTAAGGAAGAGAGACATCAGCGCGCTCGCAGATCCGAGACGCTGTCCAGTTGAAAAGGTCACCGCCGCAAATGAGCAATTAGTGCTCCCTGCTGCCACCGAGGCTTTGGCTGCAGAGAGCGTTGCAGAAACACAATGCCTGGATAAACCATCTCTGTAATCTGCTTGTCACAAGTCCAGTCATCTGGGTGTGCCCTGAATCAAAAGCATAACGCTGTCCCGATTGGGAGAAGTCAAATTTTGAAAATGTGGCTGTCAGCAGAGCAAAGGGAGATTTCATGTGTCGCTGGCAGGATGTGGTGGAGCAGGCGTGAGGCTGTGGCTTTGAAGCCTCATTAGAAACTTTAAATATTTGGGGAGTTGCTTTCTCTGGCAACCTTGGTGCATGGCGGTAAAGCTTTGTTGCCTACTAAATGGGGATTTGAAAAAATGGTTGCAAATGCCAGGGTTAAATTGACTGTGTTATTAGCACTTTCTCTAAGAATCAGCTGCTTTATTAGGGATTGTTCTTAAGGTGGTTTCATTTAAAACCCAAACACTCTGCTTTGCCTTAGTAGGGGTGGAAAGTTGAAGCTGTGACGGGGTGGAGGAGGGCCTGGTGGTACCGGTGGGTAAAGAAGGATAGGAGGAGGGAGGCATGAGAAATGTCATCCTTTCCTCACATGCTGACTGGCCTGGCCTCTCCCCATGCCCACTGTCCTTCCAGGGCCCTGGCACAAACATTCTGGCCTCTCTGGAGCCAGAATGTTTGACCATAAATGCCGGTAACCTTGTCTCCAAAATGGCCTGATAGAAAATGTCTCATCTTTGCCCTACTTCAGTCAAATCCAGAGAAAGAATGAAGGTAATTCTTATCAGTCCACAAAGCAAGATTTTACTTGGTATTAAAGAAAAAGCTTTAAAGTTGCATTTAATTTGAGAGTCCCCCAAATAGTGAATCATCTAAGGTTTTGACACATGAATCAAGATTTCCCCCTTTGTGTTAAGGCAAGCTTTCAAACTGTAAGGAACCGTGATCAAACTCTTTGTTTAATAAAGAGGAAGGAGGCAGTTGCCCTTTCCTAGCTCTCCTCCTGAGGGTATCTCCTTGAAAATATAATGGCCTCTATTTTTATATAGACTCAGGCTTTTTGATGTTACTGTTCAAGATTGTGGGTCTTCTACTGGTAAGAACTGTCAACACTTGCCTCTAAGATTAATTTAAAGTTCCTCAATGACACAGGAGATAATCCCAGGAAAGGACATTTCAATTGTCTTTTCTACATTTCTATGTAAGCCTCTATGAAATTCTGCCCTGACTTGATCCACATTTTCAGGCATGTGTCAAGGACAAAATAAATCATTGATACCACTGTGGGTTCTTCTCGGAATGAACACGTTGTCAAAACAGCATCAGCCAGGTTAGCAAAGGAAAAAATCAATATACATAAAATAGTATGTGGTATAATATGCATATGTTCTAATATACATATGTTGTAAATTCTAAAACATAGTGGAGCCTACTAGAAATAATTAGCCATCATTTAAATACCTGGGACATCAAGGACAGAGAGGGGGAGAGGCCTCACCTAACAGACAAAAAGGGGGTGACCTCATCCTTATTCAGAGCAAAGATGAAATACTTAATGGTGAGGACATATTTACTGATAAGCCTTCAACTGCATCAGATCCCCAAACTACATTCTACTAGGTCGTCAAAAGGAGAGCTGTAATTGCTTCTTCTATAAGGAAAGAGGCAGAAACAGATCTCTATAATCTGTTCTTCAGTTAGAAAAGGGCTGAAGGACTTAGATAAGAAGAGAAACTTGTAGCTTTCCTCATGCTCACTGCTCTTAGACAGAAGAATCTGCATTTTAAAAATAATAGTAATAGATTTCCCAGGATGCACTGGTTTTGGTCGACCTCTGGCTCCCATACCACAGTGATAAGATGTATTGAGGATTTTATCTGATCCTTCTGCAGGGAATGGATGGAACACCTATGATTGTCATGCCTGCCCCTGATGGGTTGTGTTTCCTCTCCGGTATATGTAGGTGTGGTATGATTGCTTGTTGGCAGGATTGTTTTATTTCCCTGATAGTGATCAAGATGGTTAGAGGTCCTTTGAGAGCCAGGTTTGAGGCAAGAATTGAACAGAATGGGTAACTCCAGTTACTGGAGTGTGGGGCCAAGGAGTTAATTCACTGGTCTATAGTAATGTAGCTCCTCTGTCTCAGCTTGAATCTTTTATGTGGGGAAAGGGAAATTGGCCCTGACCTCTCTAGGTTCTTCTCTGACAGAGTAATCAGAACAACACCAGGCAGATGAGCAGGAGAAAAGGATCAACCTAACTGATGTTCCCATAGGGAATCTATGGATTCCAGTTTTAGTCTGGGAGATGAGCTATATATCCTGAACTATGGGATTGAGATAGGGGTCCAAGGTTTCGAGGAGAGAGGTAGGTGACTCATGTAATAAAAAGTTCAGATGATCAGGTATTGCATGTTTGTTCCACCATGTAGGTAGTTTTCTCTTGTATAGAAAGGTTATTTCTAGAGATAATACAAGCTGGTTAATAACTCCAGGTAGTTAACGGAATAAAAGTTTCTCCTAAGCCTCCAGATCTTGTGCTGATCTCAGCTCAAGAAAAGTCTACGTGCAGCATGTCTTAGAGAGGGTTGTCTTGGAATATTTTTATTAATATACACAAGTGTTCTAGGTTGCTTTATCCTGCACTGTTGTATAGTTCTCCATTTCAAAGATGGGCCATGTTTTATCTAGCTATCCCTCATCCTTCAACATTTTGGTTATTACTGGTTTTTCGCCATATTTTCTGCAAAGCCAAACCTTACATTGGTATTTTCATGCTCATGTATGTGTGTATTTCTCAATACCAAAGACATAAAGTATTTTTCTGGGTTGAAATATATTGCCAAGTTGCCAAAAGGTTGCCACATTTCTATTTCAAATCTGCATTGTTGGTGCCACATATTTCCCTTTCATCTTATCAACACTTGATATTTAATATTTTATTTGATTGACTATGTTCCTTTTTCTTTAATTGAGGTAATGCTGATTTATGACACATACATTACTCAGAGGTTTAAGTTCACACCTCCTCAGATATGGGTTGCCACAGCATCCTCAACACCACAGCACCCAGAGTCCTCCACCATAGATCCTACACTTCCTTTCCACTTTATTTCCACCCCCATTTTCCTTCCCTCTCTGCTAGCCTCAATTCTACATCCAGATTTCTATGTTTATTTTGGTTTAGTTTTGTCTGTTCCATTGTTTTGTTTCATTATATTTCACCTGTGAGTGAAGTCACCTATACTTATCTTTCTTCTGATTTATTTCACTTAGCATAATGTCCTCTACTGGTTGCACATACCAAGAGTTCATCCTTTTTTTTTAATGGCTGAGAAGTAGTCTGTGTGAATGTGTGTGTGTGTGTTAATCCACTCCTCTCTCACTGGTCAGTCTTGGCTACTGTAAATCATGTGCAATGACCTTAGGAGTGAAAAGTTCCTTTCAGTTTAGGGTTTTTATTATTATTTGGGTTAATACCTAAGAGGGGAATTCCTAGGTCATATGGTAGTCTAGTTTTTCATATTTTGAGAAACCTCCATACTGCTTTCTGTAGAGCTGAACAGTGTCTCATTCACACCAGCAGTGTACAAGAATTCCTTTTTCCTATAGTCTCCCTGGAGTTTCCTGTTGCTGCTTTTTAAATTTTTTTTTCTTTTTAGATAAGGGCCATTTTCATGGGAATTGAAGTGGTGTCTCATTGTAGTTTTGATGAATTTCCCTGATGATTAATGATGCTGAACATTTCCATTTGCCCCTTGGCCATTTGTATGTTTGGAGAAGTATCTGTTTAGCTTTTCTGTGCATGTTTTGATTAAATCCTTTGTTTTCTTTTTGTTGAGTTGTATGAGTTCTTTGTAAATCTTGGCTATTACCACTTTTGAGTTTTAAAAATATATTTGGAGATACATACATATATATTTATTTTTGGATTTTTTTTAAATATGCAGCCCCTTTTGTGTAGTTTTGCATATTACCCCTTTGTAGATCTTGGATATTGCATGTGTGATGCGCAAATATTTTCTCCCATTCAGAAGAGTGTCTTTTTGTTTTTATGATAGTTACTTTCATTGTATAGGGTCTTTGAGCTTGATGCAGTACCCTTTGTTTATTTTTTGCTTTTGCTTTCCTTTGCCATTAGAATCAAATTCCCAAAGACATCCCTGAAACTAGTGTCATGAAGTATTTTGCAAATGTTTTCTTCTATGGATTTTATGGTTCCTGATCTTACATGTAAGTTTTTAATCCAATTTAATCCATTTTAATTTTTGTGCATGGTATGAGAGTGGGCTAGTTTTTTTATTCCACACCTGTCCAGCTTTCTCAGCACCATTTGTTGAAGAGACTTTCTCCACTATTCTCTTGGCTCCTTTGTCATAGATTGACTGTGAGATAAGAGTGGGGTTATTTGGGCCTCTCAATTCTCTTCCATTGGTCTGTGTGTCTCTTCAATTTTATCTTTCTATCTTGTTGTTCTGAGCAGCCACTCCATATTTTATTGCAGCTAGGACTTGCCCAGACCATCCCATCTAGGAATACAGATGAAGTACTTCCACAGGATAACCTGTATCCAGCACAGTGCCTAGGCCATAGGACCTAATAGCTAATACATGATGGAATGGGTAACCCAAATTTCTCTGACTTTGACTTACTTCCCTAGGGCCTTTGTCCACCTGAAAATCAGCCAGGTATATCTAGGAGTCCTCGGGGTCCATCTCACACATCACAAACATGATTTAGCTGACAGTGCTGGAGGCTGTGGGCACATTTCATCTTTGCGCTGCTCTCTGTCCACAGACCCCACAGTTCTCCTGTATCTCTACCAGACACAGCTCCTCCCAGTGGCATCATTGAATGTGCAGGCAGCCACCTTGGATGCCCTGACTCTGGGCCCAGACCATGGGGTATTCTGAGGCAACGCATGAGGAGAGGAAGAGCTACTCATTCCTTCTCTTGTTTCATTCTATTAGAGGATTCTCAAAACAGCGTCTCCTGCATGTTAATCTTTGAGTTTAGAGAAACAATTTTTTTAAATGTTTTTAAAGGAAAGGGTTCACTTTTCCAGGAGGTAGAGTTAAGTGTCTGATTTTTTCTCTGTTGGAACCATATTTCATGTCCTCAGCGTAACCCCAGATTCATGCAAATAAACCTCCATCAGCTTTGTTTTAGCAATTCATCAGGCAGTTCCACATATGTAGATTGCCAGTGCTAGGCTAGGAGAGAGGGAAGCTATTAGATCTTGCTATCTCCCTACCTCCCTGAAATCTCATGCTTTGAGCTGTTAGAAAGTATAATTATTAATAAAATTAATTTTTTAATTATAAAGAAAGAGGGCCTCAAGCAAAAATTCTGGAATGTTTGTACAGAAAATTTTGGTAATTATTTCAAAAGATTGCCATGGTAAAGATTTATTCATTTCTTCTGCAAACATGTAGTTGATGCCTACTGTATAGTGGCATGGGAAAATAACAGCCATGAATGTAAAGAGCGTGAGGGGTAATAGAAAAGGTTTTTGTTTTTTTTTTTTCCTACAAGTATAGTCAGGCACCTATGCTGATGTTCTGGAGTGTGTTCTGAGTGGTCATGGTGGAGGTGTGGTGAGTTCTGTCATGGAGTCAGGATGTCCTCATGTCAGGGGAGATTTCAGATTAAGAAGTCTTTCTGGTCTTTAGATGTCAGTGGCCCAAGTGAAGATGACGTTGCTGTTGTTGAGTTAACTTCAGCCATGGAGACTGATAGTTGATCAGAAAATATCTGCCCCCCCCAATTGATACTCAGTGTGGAACTAAAATCAAACCACTTTTGATAAATGTGAGTACATCAAAGTAGCCCAAGTTTTGTGACTATCACCTTTGAATTCTCTGCCTCTGCTGGAATGGCTGTGATAATATAAAATAAGAAAAGTCTGGAACATGCCTCTGCTTTCCAGGGGTTACTTTGAGAGGTGGTCCCATCATGGTGACAGGCAGCCCATTCTATTTGCAGGGAGCAGAAACCAGTTGATGTCTTTATATTTACATACTCTATGCCTGTAAGCTCATATATTCGATTTCACTGTATTTATATTTCCTGTTTTGATAAATGGGCTTTCAAGGCAATAGAAGAGTAATTTAGAGGGATGCAAGCCTTTCTCATGGTTTCTGGCTTCAAATTCCTAGGGAAGTGTTTTTTGTTGTTACAGAGATACTTTTAAAGGGAGAGTGAAAGTGAATGCCAATAAGTTTGTGATGGTTCTTGGTTTATTTTCAAGGTGAAAGGAATTCATATAGCTATAGCCTCCTAGAATTTTTAAGAAAATATTTTAAAACATATGCTGTTCTCTAACTGTGGGCATTTGCAAATGAAGCAATGAGAAAGGAGGCTGGCTGTGTGAGGATGGGAGGGGTGAATATGAACCCCTTGGGAGATATGCAGTACATGGCTTCTACACTGTGCTCATTTACTCTGCAATGAAGTTAGTGGGCATCTGTGTGCTGGGCAGTATGCAGGATGGTGGGCATGAACGAATAGGGTTTTTTCTTTTTAAAGAATTCATAGTTTTCTCAAGTAGATACAGACTTTAGTGTTTATTCATAATGCAATAGAATAAGAACTTGTGTCTTCTAGCAAGTCTTTTACTAAACAATAATGAAAGAAAAGTATGTGCTATTAAAGGTGGGAATTACTGACATCATATTGGGGGACCAAAGAGACATGATAGAGAATGTGGTATTTTATGAATAATTATATGAGTTTGATTTTTTTTAAAGCAACTATAAAACTAAGGAAGGAATAAAGCAAACTAAAGACAACTAGATGTTGCAATAATAGTGTTTGTAAGGAACACATTCAAATATGAAGTAACTGCTTGTAGTTAATAATTGTTTTGAAGAGGGCATTCAATGCACCAATGTGATGGGATCCTTCTTCTTTGAGTGGCATGAAGGTCATGACACTGTCTACACAGAAAGAAAGTCAACCCTCACCCTGCTTACCTCTGCAGTTAATGCTGTTTTACATGTCATATACTCCACACATTCTGATTGGTTTTCAGCCTTTATCCTCCTAACTTCTTGCATTAAGTTGAAAGAAAATCAATGATTTCAATATAGCAGCATGATTTCACATTAACAAAATAACTAATGTAAACATCTCTGGGAATTACAACCCTGACAAGGTAAAGAGGAATGGGAATGAGGACAATTTTTAAAATTTTGAAGTCATTTCTCTAGTATTTGAATTTTTTAACCAACATAAATTACTCTGCTTTTTTTTTTTTAAATAAAGAACCCCTTGAAAACCCTAAGAAAGCTATGAAATGAGTTCAATGCAGGGAGACATAATTATTTTAAATTAACACCCGTAGCTAGATGACCCCTGTGGGTGCTTTCCTTTCCAGCGTTTGTTTCTGGCAATGCTGTGTGCAGTTCTCATCATCATCACTCATGGTGCAGCATTTGTGTGCTGTGTGGATTTGTGTTTTTTAGGTTTTAGGTTAACATTTGATTCTTTTAGTTCACCATCTCCCTTTTACCCCTATCATAATATCAGATAGGTGGAAGAGAAGAAGTGGAAGAAATATGGTTCAATAGCCATTTGTCCAGAAGATAAATGGTTACAAGTACTCTCACCACTAAATTATGCTAATCCCCACTGTAATCTAATCACTGTTTTCTAAATGACAGGGAACCCTAGTGCCAAAGGAACTGTAGTCAATTTTCTCCTTCATCCCAATAGGTCAATTATTCTCTTTTTCCTGAGGTGAAAGAATAACTTTCTTTCCCTGGAACTTGTGAGGGCTCAGAAATGCACACCACCCACAGGATCTCCCCAACTATTACTGCCCCATTAGAGCTGGCTGAGATCATAATTACTTAAGAAATACCACTTTTCAAGTCTCCCTTCCTGGATGTCAGTGACTCCAGGCACCTCAGCACCTTCAGGAGTCAAGGTTCATGTAGCCGGTCTCTCTTTTCCCTCTGGATTCCTGTGATTCTGTGTAAGCAAAGCTAAAGAGCTTTGCCTTGCAGTTAGTTAATGGAACTAGTTAGTTAATGGAAAAGCCCAACCATTTGGAACTAATTCATATATGTATTGCAGAACCCAGAAGAATGATGCCATGAAACATTCTTATTTCTAAAACATCTGAAAATTTCTCAGACTCTGGTTGCTAAAATAACACCAAGTTGTACACACACAGAACTTTAGAAAGGGATATTTCCCCATCATTTGAGTGTTTAAATATCCAAGAATAAAACACAGATATGAGGCACACATTTCTTAATATAGGGATTTACAGTGTTGCAGCCACCACTTGATGTGAAAGGAATAGGAGACTTGGTAGTTTGTTCCAAAACAATTGATTTTGTACATTAGTTTCTTTTTTCCTCCTTATTTTGGCCTCTTCTTGAGCCTTGTTTTAAAGGAATTGAGGTATGTGCATGTGCATGTATGCATGGATGTGTAGGGGACAGGATGTATTGATCAGTTTTCAAGTGTCCTTGCGTTATCAATACCATTCTGGTAAGAGCTGTCTCTGGCAGCCAGGCCTCTTTGTTGGGGTGGTGCTAGCAGGCTCATTTCTCAGTCTCTGACACTCTCAAAAGAATGTTATCAGTAATTTTTCATCCTTTGAGGGTTTATTTGGATTTGGAAAATTGTCAAAATGTATTTGGCGCCAAGCCTGATGAATTAGTGGGTGGGTGATCTATCTGGGAAGTAGAATATTTAGAGAGGAGATGAAAAACAAATGATGCTGATTATTTTTCCTTTCTAGTGATATACATTTCCGTGAATTAGGTGACTTGAAACAGGACTTAAATTTGTTGTCTATTGAAACTAGAGAAAGGCTAATGAAGAAAAAGCCAGCTGGATGGCACTGCTATTTATATTGACCAATAACTTGGGTGCTTTCACAGATAAATGGGGGATATTATTCCTGAGATATAGCTTTCTGCCTCCTTGTCTTCAATTCCCAATTCTCTAGTAATCCCCTGGCCTCCACAGCAAATGTCATTAACCCGAGGAAAGGAAAAAGGAAATTTGATCTATTTCAACATCTGAGATAGAGTTTGTCAGATGTGTAGGCAACAGAGAGCTAGGGAATGGATCAAAGAAAGCCAGGAAATTATTGACATGTTTTCCCTCCTTCCCACCCAAAATAAAGCAGACCCATCTATATGCCAAATACATCTATGTGTACTGTAGGTGATTATGTCTAAAACATTTTTATTTAGTGGGGTGAAGAGAGAATGAGAAAACTGCAATACATTTTTTCTAATAATGTAACATTTTTCTCTCAGATATGAATTTTCAAGAGAAAAATGCTGTATTAACTTTACTTCCACCTATTCTTCCCCCAAAGCACACCCTACCAATTAAACCAATCTCTTGATTTTCCCAAAGTACTTCATTTGTATCTTGGCAATGCTTAACTTACATATCAAGAGAAGTTGTTATTTTCCAGTAATGTTAACCATGTGCTCCCTTACAACAAAGAACAGTATGTGTATATACATACTATATAGATAAAGCTATATCTAGATACAGATATGATATATATGTCTATATGTACATATAAGATTCATAGTAGATATGTACATCTAAAATAAATAAAAGTACCAATAAATCAGAAAGAAAAGTAGCTTCAGTAAAGCAAAGAAGAGTTAAGAGAGGAAAGCTAATACAACTGACCTGTAGCCTCACGTGTAACTTGGTGCCACAATATGAGCATCATTTCAGGATTTGCTACTTAAGATCTTCCCTTTACCTAGGAATAAAAGGAATAATTTTATGGCTCATTTTTCTTGTTGTTAGAAACATATCTATTGGCAAATCATATAGGTATGTGGTTATTTTAAGTGCTTTTATGCTTTTATGTTTGGCATCTTGTATTTCTTGTCCTTACTTTGACATAGACCATAAAGGTTCTAGTTACAATTCAATAAATCAATTTTGTAAAAATTAAGGAGCAATCAGCTCAAACCAACAACACAGGGGAGCCAGTTCATGTATCCCAGCAGGTGTGATGGCAGGAGGGTTGAGTGGCTTAGCTAATGTATGTATGTACACAGATTCAGTGGTGCTATTTTTTCTGATTGTCCCTCATGTAAAACAGCATCTGATTTTAGTACTTTGGGACTTTGTTTTAGACTGTCCTGATGTCTACACCACTTGGCATGTCTTCTCTGTCTCTGTTGAGCCAAGCTGTTGGTGATGCCAACTGTACTGCAACTAGGATGAGTCAGTGCCAGGGTTGGGGAGGCCTAAAGGCAAGCAGGCATATGAACCTCCAGTCATCAAGTATCCACACTCTACCTCACATTCTCTCCTAGTGTGCTCTACTTTCCCACATTCTTCTTCTAGGGTGACACCTCCCTTTCATCTTCTCTCTCCTAGGCCCATGTATGTGCACCCACACATGTGCATACATCTGACCAGGCACTTACAATTAGGGGGAGGGCAAAACACCACAGATGCTGGTCATAGAGGCTAATGGCAGAAGAGTAAAACCCTTCAAATCTCACCCAACAGACTTTGAAGAAAAATGTTGTTTCCAGTCTTTCCAAATAAGATAATGAAATGAATATTTTTATAAAGTTCATTTTATTTTGAGGGTGTTGTGCTTTTATATACCAAAAGGCTTATGTAGTTGATTGGGAATAGATGTCAGCAAGTAGAATTTTTTACACAACTAAAAATGCTAAAGTCAGTGTGACTTCAGCACAACTTGTGGGCTGATGCTGGTCATGTTTGTTTCTCCAGTGCTTCTGGTTCAGCGTTTTCACAAAGGCTTCTTTTGTTTAAATTGAGAACTCAAGAATACTGCACCTTCCTCCTCATAGGTGAGCCAGGAACTTGCTGGCATGCTGTGAGCCAGCTTGGAGAACCCCTCCCAGTGTCACAGCCATTGCCAGCCCCTCAGACAGCCTCATCCAAGATCATTAAGGAGCCTGTACCTCCCTCCTCGTAGGTGAGCTGGGAACTTGCTGATAGCAGTGCCGGCACAAATAAGGAAACTAAAGCACAGACTTAATCACACTCTGGAAAAAGACTCCAATCAACATGCTGACCAATATCAGACCCATGATTGCTCAGTATGTGGAATAAGCCCGAAAACAAAGCACAGGAAGAAGGAAAAATGTAAATATGCAAGCAAACCCTATCGGAAACAATACATTATCACCAAAAGAAAGACAATCCCCAGAAAAGCCAACAAGGATGACATTGAAGAAGTTACTTATATGTCAGACAAAGATTTCAAATTCAGCATGATAAAAGCCTGTAAACATATAAGGGAAGAATCAGAAGCAAAGGAAAACAGAATCATAGAAGCATTTAATGCACAAGAGGATAAATAGGAAAATATAAAAAAGAAAGCATCTATAAGAATAGCATAATTTATGCACTGGAGAATGAGAATGAATCCCTAAAAAAGTAATTGAAAGATACCCAGGATTTAAGAGGAGCAATAGAGGAGCTCAAAAATGCAGGGAAAAACCTTGGAAGCTGATTAGAAATAGAAAATGAATCAGTATATTTGAGGGTACAGAAATAGAGAGGATGAAGAAAGAAAAAGAGAGAAAAATGAAGTAAGAAGACAAAAGAAAAACTCAGGGCTCTGTCAGATTCCTTAAAGAAAGGAAATAAAAAAAATTAATTAGAATACCAGAAGGACAAGAGAGAGACAAGGGAAAGGCTTTTTAATGCAATAATAGAGGATAACTTCCCAAATCTGAAGAATGAAAATAGACATACAGGAAGCAAAAACGATACCAAGCTACATTAATGAAAGAAAAGCTACAATAAGACATATCATTGTAAAACTTCCAGGAACCCAAGATAAGGAAAAATTAATAAGAAAGACTAGAGAGAAGAAACAGATAACCTACAAAGGAAAACCCATTAGGTTGAGCTTGGGTTTCTCTGAAGAGACACTCCAGACAGGAGAAATGGAGCCATAGCTTCAAAAAACTCCAAGATAAAAGGTGCCAGCCAAGAATACTCTACCCTGCAAAGGTATCCTTTCTCTACAAAAAAAAAAATTAGAATCTTCTCTGACAGGCAAAGTCTCCAGAAATTTGCTACCACTAAGTCTGCACTCCAAGAAATTTTACAAGAGGTCTCAAGATCAAAGCAATCAGAAGAATAACTAGAACAAACAAACAAAATAACCAAATCTGAACCTCAAAATTAGAATCTCAAACATCAATAGTCACTCTAAATATCAATGTTCTAAACTCATCAGTCAAAAGACACAGAATTGCACACTGGATCAAAAAACAGAACTCAACATTCTGCTGCCTCTAGGAAACATGTCTGATCACTAAGGATAAGCATAGATTGAAGGTAAAGGGTTGGAAAACAACTCTACAAGCAAATACCTGCCCTCCCCACAAAAAGTCAAGGGTCACCATTCTTAGAGCAGACAAGGGCAGATTTCAAACTAAAAAAAGTGACAAAGGATAAAGAAGGTCACTACCTAATGGTTAAGGGGTCAACACCAAAAAGACATAACAATTTTCAATGTATATTCACCTAAAAAGGGAGCACCAAAATTCATAAGACAACTACTAGCAGAACTGAAAGCAAATATTGTGAAAATACATATGTGGTAGGAGACTTTAGCACTCCTGTCTCATCAATGGACAGATCAACAAAACAGAAACTACACAAGGACATAAAAGTTTTAAAGGAAGACCTAAACCAAATGGACCTAATAGATATCTACAGGACACTGCACCTCCAAGGAAAAGAATACTTCCTTTTCAAATGCACATGGATCATTCTCTAAAATTGACCACTTATTAGGCCACAAGGCAAACTTGAATAAATTCACAAAGATTAAAATAATACCATTTTTTTCTTCAATCATAAAGATATCAAACTAGAAATCAACAATGTGAAAATAAGGATAGCATACACTACATGGAGACTGAACAACAGGCTTTCAGAAGACCACTGAGTAAAAGAGGAATCAGAAGAAATCAAAACATACAGGGAGACAAATGACAAAGATGACAGAACATTCCCAAATGTGTGGAACTCAGCAAAAGCAGTATTAAGAGGAAAGTTCATAGCAATACAGGTTCAAATAAAAAGGATTGAAACAAGCCAAAGAAATAATCTAATCTCCCAACTCAAGGACCTAGAAAAACAGGAAAAACAAAATCCAAAACCCAGCAGAAGACAGGAAATAATAAAAATAAAAACAGAGATAAATGAAATGATTCTGTTTATTTGAATTTTTTCTCTTCTTTTCCTTGTGAGCCTTACTAGGGTTTTATCAAATTTTTTTTTTGAAGAGCCAGCTTTTGGTTTTATGCTCTCCATAGTATTTTGGCTTCTCTTTCATTTATCTCAATGAAATCCCAATAAAATTCCCAATGACATTTTTTAAAGAGATAAAACAAAAATTACTGAAATTAATCTGGAATAGCAAGACTTGAAATATTGAAAATCCTCCTGACCAAAGAAAAGAGACAATGGAGCCATTACAATCCCAGACTTCAAATTATACTACAAAGCCATAATAATTAAAACAGCATGATACTGCTATAAAAACAGACAATCAGACCAATGGTAGAGAATTGACTACACATATCTGGTCAACTAATCTTGACAAAGGGGCAAAAAAATACATACATGGAAAAAAAGACAGCTTCTTCAATAAATGGTGCTGGAAAAACTGGACCATGGCATGCAAAATATAAACCAAGAAAACTCCCTCACACATTGTACAAAAAATAAACCAAGACAACTCCCTCATACCTTGGATAAAAGATTTGGATGTAAGACCTGAAGCCATTAAACACATAGAGGAAAACCTGGGAAAAACCCTCCATGAACTACACTTCAGAAATCCATTTCAGGATATATCTACAGCTGGCAAAGAAATGAAGGAAAGCATAAAAAGCTGGGGCTACATCAACTAAAAAGCTTCTGTACAGCAAAAGAGACGACAAACCAAACAAAAAGAAACCGAACTGAGTGGGGGAAAATTTTTGCCCTCCATACAAGTGATAAGGGTCTAATAACAAAGATACACAAAGAACTCCCACAACTTAACAAAAACAAAGCAAAAAACCCAGTTAAAAAGTGAGGAGAAGAACTAAAAAGATACTTCTCTAAAAAAGAAATACAGATGACCAATAGGCATATGAAAGGATGCTCCACATCACTAATAATCAGAGAAATGCAAATCAAAACCACAGTGAGATACCATCTTACAACAGTAAGAATGGCATATATATATATAACATGCAACAATAGTGTTGGCGCAGCTGTGGAGAAAAAGGAACATTCTTACACTGCTGGTGGGAGTGCAAAATGGTCCAGCCATCATGGATGCTATGTGGAGGACCCTCAAACAACTGAAAATGGAACTACCATTTGACCCAGCAATCTCACTACTGGGAATCTACCCAAAGGACACAAAATCACTAATTAAAAGGGACACCTGTATGTGCATATTTATTGCAACACTGGTTACAATTTCTAAGACATGGAAACAACCCAAATACCCCAAAACTGATGAATGGCTGAAAAAGGTGTGGTATATGTACACAATGGAATATTATGCATCAATCAAAAAAGACAAACTTTTGTCATTTGCAGCAACATGGATGGAGCTAGAAGGAATCATGTTAACAGAAATAAGCAAGAAAGAAAAAGAGAGATATGGGATGATCTCATGTATTTGAGGGATATAGGCAAAAACAAACAAAGGGATAAGAAAAATTTAAAACTCCCAACAGAACTGAACCATAAGGCAAGAGAGGGGGGATAGGGAGAAAAGGGGGTAGGGGGAGAACACAAAAATTAAGATGATTATTGGGTTAATGCATGAAAAGGAAATGGGAGAACCTCAGGGAAGACAATGATGTAATATATATATGTATATATATATATATATATGAAATCAATAAAAATAAATAAAAATTTTAAGAAGTCCTAGATAGTATTACAGAATTTAGAATGTACATGTTGATTTATCCAAATAATTACTTTAAAAAATCAATTTATTTTTAGCTGAGGTAATATTGAAGTATTCCCATGAGGTATTGTCACCATAGTGTGTCCACCTTTTTAAAAAGCCATTCATGTTATTTATTAGCTTTACAGTATTAGGAGTGTTATTTATACATACTTTTTTTCTAACCAGGAAAGTTGTTGATTTGATTTGTGATCTCTGTTTTATACGAATGATAATCAGCATCTCCATTCTATAACTTGTGGCCTGTCAATTGCATTGTTCCACATTTTTGTTAAGTTGTATGGCAATGATATGATTTTTTTCTCCTTTGTGATTAAAACATGTTCATGTATTAGCAAATTTTAACAAATTTTTAGCAAAATTTGCTAAATTCTAAAATTTTATCAAATTTTAGAGTCTGAAAAAAAAATAAAGTGACATTTGTGTTAAAGAAAAAAAAGTAAATTGAAGACTCCTGTAGGAGTAAAAAGCAGGTGATACAAGAAACTAGGTCTTTTATTTTTGAATGAGAACATGTATTGCAAAACAGGCACCTAATATGGTCTTGAGTCATGTCACAAGAGGAGCATGTTCTAAGAAAAGCATCATGAAATCATTTCCACACTGTGTAAACATCACAGCATGTAACTACACAGACCTGGAGACTGGTGTCCACCTCACACCTCCACTCTGGTGGATAGTCCTGTGAGACCCTTGCCATGTGGATGTGGCCCATTATTAATGATACTTTCTTCAGGGCATTTGACAGTAGTGATGCAGGGCCTAGAAATTCTTGTAGAGTTTTGTTTTGAAATTAGGTGGAGGGGCTTTCATTCTATATTAGGGCATTTCTTAGTGCTGTAATTCTAAACTGAAGTATGTACCATCTGCACCAAATGTTGCTAAGTCTCTGAAATGTAACTTCAGGCAAATAATTTAGTGATTTTAAATTTCAAAAGACTAACTCTCTTTAGAAAAATCTTGTGATGATCAATTAAGTTTTGATGATACTTGAAATTTTGTCCTTCTGTGCATAAATTAAAAAAGTCTGGAATTCTTTTCAGTTGGAGGAATAATTAATGACCATGCATGGGGCTAATTTCAGACCATTTCTGATTACTGTGAGTAACCCTTTGGAAAATAGGCATGTTTATTTTCGTTGCTAGGAAGTCATTTCCTTCCTCTGATGGACTCAGGTCTTTCCTCTAAAAGACAACAATTACAGATGACATCAGAGCAAATTTGCCATTACTTCCAGCCTTTTCAAATGGAGATGTGTCACCCTGTTGTGGTCTGGCTCCATTAATGTTGCTGCAGTATATTAAAGAATATCTTTACATCAGATCCCTGTGCATTAAAAGGGAAATTTAAAATGAGGCCCATAATATTAGTCACATGAATATGCTAACAAAAGTGTGTGGGTGTTTCCCATTAACTTGTCTTCCTTTTGCTGCTTTATGGGGAACAGATGAGGGACTCCCACTTCACTACATTGCTCTGCAAGAAGCCTGGTTGCAAAGCCAAGTCTTGGCCTGGGGACACTTTCATCCTGTTAGAATATGGACATGTTTAAGCATTTTTACCCCCCCCCTTTTTTTTTTGTAAAGTATCAAATGAGACTAAGATATGCTCTACTAATATCACAGAATGGAGTGGTGTACTAAATGAATATGTGCATTCTGATCTGTCCCCCATCATATATTTGTCGGTGTCCATTAGTCTCTTGTCTTTGGTAGTCTTGGGGCACAAAGGAAATCATCCTTTATCCTCTGGGTTCTTCTAGGTTGACAAATAATCAAACGTGCATCAGACAGATGAGAGAAAAAGTCAAGAGAAGTTTAATGCTGTGTATACCTACTGTATATACAGGGGAGACTGAGATGACTGAGCAGTGTACCCTTGTGCCATTAGAGGCCATCTTAGATAGCTCCTCTGAAGGACTGTAAGGGGAAAAGAGAGGTCAGTTAGGGTGGTAATCAGGAAAGGTAAAGTAGACAACGCTCAGTGATATGCTGAATAAGTTCTGCCTACTCTATTGAACATGATAATGAAATTAGGTGTTCTCAATGCAGTGACAGAGATGCCCTTACAGATAAATCTTTTCAAAGGCAGAAACTCCATCCAACTTTCAACTCCCTCCTATGAAACTGGCCTTTTATGAAAGTAATATATTTTGGGGTAACAAATATATGTTACAAGCCATAGAAGTGAATCTTGAATAACTCTCATTGAAGAAATTTAATGGAAGGGTACAAAAGCTCACTGAATTGCCAGAAACTTAGAAGACCAGATGTGGCAAGAAAGAAAGCAGCTCCAAAGGTCAAGAAGCAGAACATCTAGAGGTCCAGCAGGAACTGACTGTATGGGATGGGGTGGAGTTATAGTCATTTCCAAGCCCTTTGAATAGAAGCTCAGTTTTAAGGGATGTCCATTTGGCTCAATCTAAATATGAAATGTACTTGTGTCTTACATATTGGGACTGCCATGTGATTATTGCCTACCAGATTGTGCTCAGTGAAGTGATTTTTCAAAGGAGTCAGAGTGCTGATAGCAAATGAAGGAATGCTACACAATCCAAATATCTCCAGATGTGAAGTTGATATTTCTTACTCCCTCAGTTTGGGATCTAAAATTTACACAGTCAAATTCAATGAAGCTGAACCCCTCTCCAATGATGTCAGTCTTTTCCTCTTTAGGACTTTACCTGACAATTTCTATTAACAGTGTTAATGATTGCTCAGTCCAAAGGGTCTATCCTCATGACCTCAAGTAGAGAAAAGAAGAGATTTGTTGTGGTCTTACTGAAATCCAGATGATCCAGTTTCCCCACACTGGGTCTCCCTGCCCACTGCTTGGAGTTAAAGGTTGTGCAGGTACCCAACATAAATCAAGGGGTCTATCCACTAAGGAAATGTACTTGTCTGTCCATCATCAAAAGCTACTCATAAGCAACTACCCTCATGTGGTTTTCCTCTGTGTATAAAAATTGAACCATTAATCTCCCTGTCTTCCAAATCCCTTAACTCTTGAACATGATGCTGGGAATGGTCCACAGACTTGTTTCTATCAGTCATATGCTATGCCTGTGCTGTATTTTTCTTCTCACTTCTGAACACTTGTCCTGGGAGCAGAGTTAGTCCTTACCTCTGTTAGTCCCAACCTCTGTTAGTCCCAACACCCAGTCCCGTGTGCTACCCTAGTAAATGTGAATGCTTTTTTTTAATCAAGAGGAATATCTTTTGAAAAAAATGTATTTACTGCCTACATGACCTTTCTTAAAGACTCAGAAGCACAAGAATGTTGGGCTTTAAACCATGTGTCTAACCACTCCTTCAGATGGCAGGGCAAGTTGGTTATGAATGGAAATTGGGCTAGAGAAAATTAGAATACTTAAAATAAGGACCAGAATGCAACTAGAGAAGTATGATTGGTAGATTGTTGAGGCAAGAGCTGTGTGCCTTCTTATGCCCCCCTGTCTTTCCCTGGTAGGAGTTCCTTCCATTCTTCCCACAGTGGTTGACTACTTTCATAGTCATACTTATCATAAGGTCTCACCTTATGCATTTTCCCATGGATCCCCATAGGTACCCATGTGATACTGATAGGGGGCCATGGTGAAATTGGGGGGCAGTGGCCCCCAGCACTGGTGGTGCTGCATTGGAATAGCAGCCATTGTGCCCATCAGGGCACAGACCTGGAGAAGGGAAATTAAGCTTTCTTGTGAGAAGGGTTTGAGGGAATTAGGAAGGAGTCTGAGAGAAAAAGGCTTGGAGGAGCAGGAGGAGTGGCAGCCATGTGGGTTGTGATATGCAGCAGCAGTGAGGGAAGGAAGACACATTGTGGCCTTTCTTCCCTAGCTTGGGTTGTGAAGGCTGACTTGGAAATTTGGTACTTGAGAACTTGGTTTAACTTTGAAACTATGTAACTTGGAAATTATCTGGAGACCTGAAGAGAATTTGCTGTGTTGCTATTTTCATTGTGAGACATCTGTCCTGGTTGCTGCTGTTGTATTGAGTGAGTCTTGCTGGTTTCAAGCCACTTTAGAGTTAAAGCTGAAAGAATGTCAGAACTGTGCCTTTTGGAGAAGAACTGATGATGCCATCCTGGTTTCCTCGTTGGATTTGAATCTCTTGCTTTTGAAGAAGGAGTGGTGATGCCTCTTGGCTTCTTCTGGCATGAAGTGAATAGCTATGCCTTTGGAAGAGGGCACGATGGTGCTATCTTGGTTCCTTCATCTGGATTGAAGGTGGGCAGCTGCCATTTTGAGGAAACACATGGCTGCTGCAGACATGTGTAGTTTTTGACTAGAGACTGAACTGGTGGGTAAGATAATCACAGGGGTTCCTTGTTCCCTCAGTGACTTTTGTCTGTTTTGAACTTTTAATAAGTAAATCCATTTTTGTCTCCTCTTAAGGTTTATGTGGTCTTGCTACTGCTTGCATGAGCTGGGATGAACCTAAGACCTAAGTGTATCTGGATTTAAAAGGGTCAGTTGCTCCCTTTTGTAAGTTTAGGTAAGTACTTCGTTTTGTCTGTTTTCTTACCTGATTTCAATATGGCCTGAATTAAAGGAGGAAGGGCTATGGTGGGAAAAAAGACAGAAAAATTTGAGAATTTGGGATATGAAAGAAAGTGTGTGAAGAGGCTGGTCTCTCGAGCTGCTCATGTAAGGCCAAGGGAAAATGTAGTGAAACATGTGGTCATCTGTCCACCCAAAACAAGTCATGGCCTTTGTATGAGACAGTCAGGGCACAGATGACTAATTTTATTTTCCTGTTCCTTGGGTTTCTGAGCTGACCAAAGATACTAAATTCTCTGCAAAGGGAATGAGGGCTCTGTGTTCACATGAGCTACATAGGACCTTCTAATATGAGAGAAATATCAGAAATGCTGGCCCCCACTGTGCCTTAGATTAAGGTGCCTCTGTTAGGTCTTCAATGTTTACTACTAGTCAAGTGATCACCATTTGGGGGGACAACATACACTGTATGTTAAGATGTGAGTTTATGTCTATACTCAAAATTGGACATAAACTTCAGCTTCTGCCAATGGTTGACCAACACATAATGTGTAATCATCTGGAAATATTTCTAAGGATGCCACAAATGATTAATTTTGGAAACTTCTCCAAATATCAACTTGGTCCATATTTTCTGTGAATCAGAACACATGAGAGTAATCAGATCTGCTGGGAAGATGATAGTTTTAAATTCGCTTTCCAAAACATTTCACAATTTCCATCATGACTTTCTTCCTGAGAAGTCTATCTTCTATGGTATCTCTATTTAGTTACAAATACCTCCACTAGATTCTACAGCTCAGGCAACATAGATGTCCCAACAAGTTGTTCATTTATGATACATCTCAAATATTTGGCAGGGGCTTATTGATATGCTTTGGTTTATCAAACACAAAGATTGACAACTAGTTTGGGCACTTGCATTTTTTTTACTAACACAGATTTTTTTTTTAATCAAGATATCTTGTTCAAATAATTTTGTTTGACATCGGGAGATGGTCCAGAAAAGTGTGGAATCTTTTGGTGTGAACCTATGAGTCAAATGAAGAATAACATACAGAAATACCTTGTAGTTTTTCAACATATTAAAAATATGCTGCAGCATTAAAGGGAAAAGATCTGGAAACTTGCCACACCTGTTTTCTGCTAGTAAATTTTGGCAAAAACCATGATAATTTACTTCAGGGAACATGAGTCAATCTAACTCAACATGATGACAATGTGTTTTGGAATAAAAATGTGTAGAGTGTATCTTGAAAATTATTTTTTAGTACTAGAATGAAATAATGTCTGTGCTCAAATTAGAGGGCATTCAGCTATACAAGGTCATGGAAATGATGAGAAAACTTGAACCTAAACTGGTACAATCATGCACCTGAGATCAGGATGCTAGTCTTTGAAGAACTCACTATACACTATACACTTTGAAGAACTCAACTATAAAGACGGTAGTAGGGCATAGTGATAGTTATCACTTTTACCTCACGTCCAGTGAGGTAGCCATAATTTATCAGAATAACACATGAAATAGTATGAAAATTGACTAAATATGAAAATGATCTAATTATGAATCAGCGTATAGGTTCTCTGCATCTCCTCCATGACCCTAGTAATTACTCTAATTCCAAAGGAGAGACTGAATATTGTGGTTAAAACCACTTGAGGAAAACATGTGATTGAATCCTCATATACTGAAGTGTCCACGGTGACACTCTTGGACAGGCCTGCCTCAGAGAGCCCCGCCTGGGCCCCACCTGTGTTGGTTAGATTCATCTGGTGCCAACTAGGGCAACAATATCGAGAGTCAAGGACACAGCTTGGCGTTTTCAACCAGAAGTGCCCTAAAACTAAAGTAAACCCCACAAAACTCCTTGAGGAGCAGAAGTGGGGCTCTATTCTGTTTAAAACACTTGTAAGGATGGGTGAAGAGTTGAGCAATCTCCATATGAACTTTGCTTAGAGTAAGCAACACTACATTTGCAAATCTCTAGGATCAGCAGTAAGTAGCAGGCAGGCCTCAGTTCAGTCCTGGATCTGGTACATGGGCTTCAAATCTTGGGTCTGAGCTTGCTTATCTAAAAAAATGAGTAAAACAAGAATTGACCTTGTAGTAGTGCAGTAAACTCATTGCAAAAATCAATTGCTTTTCTATATACTAACAACAAACTATTGCAAGAGAAATTAAGAAGATAGTCTTTTTACAACAACATTCAAAATAAGAAAACACTTGGAATACATTTAACTAAGGAGGTAGAAGATACATACACTGAAAACTATAGAACATTGATAAAAGAAATTGAAGTGGCAAATGGGAAGCTATTTTGTGTTCATTAATTGGAAGAATTAATATTACCCATGTGTCCTTGCTATTTGAAATGATCTACAGATTCAGTGTAATCCCTATCAACGTTCTAATGGCACTTTACACAAAAATAGTTAATCCTATAATTCCTGTGAACTGCAAAAAACCTTGACTAGTCAAAGCTGTTTCCTGAAAGAATAAAACTGGAGGCATTACTTCCTGATTTCAAATTGTATTGCAATATTATACTAGTCAAAAAGGTATGATATTGGCAAAACAGAACACTCAAACCAGACACACAGATGAATGTAACGAACAGCGGACTCAGAAAATAAACTCATGTTTCTATAGTCAACTCATTTTTGAAAAAGAAACCAAGAGTTTGTAATGGAGAAAGCATGGTTTTCTGTGGTCTTTGTAAAATTGGACTCTGTGTAAAGAATGAAACTAGACCTCATTTCACACAAAAATCTATTCTAAATGCTTTAGTGATTAGAGCATAAGATTTGAAACTGTAAATCCCAGAAGAAAACAGTGGAGTAAATTTCTTAACATAAGTCTTGACAATGACTTCTTGAATTTGACACCAAATGTGAATGCAACAAATTTTTTTTGTTTTTGTTTTTGAATGCAAGGGTTTTGTGTGTGTGTGTGTGTGTGTGTGTGTTTCTTTTTTTAGATTATGCTCCCACCCATTTTGCTGTAAAATTTTCCTCAAGGTGATTTCTTTTAGCAGTCTGCAGTATTCCAAGGTCCTATGCATGCCCCTTTCCCCAGATTTGTGATTGTGAGTTACAGTGTGAGAACTTCTGGTGGAACACTGCCTTAGCACCGAGTATATGAGTTTTGGTCCATTAACAACTTCAGCCAGAGTTGCTGGCTACTGAGTTATACAGATTGTGAAATAGAAAACTGATTTAAGAAAAAAAAAGTTACATGACTTAGAAAAAGGAATCCCTTTTCCAAAGGACTTTTAGAAAAATCCCCTTTTTCTTTTTCTAAGGGATTCCTTTTTCTAAGTACCGTTAAGATACCATATTTGGTGTTTTAGAAGGGCAACCCCATGACAAAGTATATTTTTTAGATAATGTGAGCTATTCTGTTAATAAATATAAGCTGTTAGTAAAAATTTTCCCAGTATTTAACAGTTTATATAGCAGGCTCAAAAACTTTATGCTAATTAAATGCCAAAATTATTCCTTAGGAAAATTGTTTTTTCCATACTATAGAAAAATTTCACATAAAGTTAGAAACTTTTTCAAATAATGAGAATCAGAAGTTAGAAAGGTTCATATCTTCTGTTTTGATGTCAATATACCTTTCTTATTTTCTTGCTTTGTAGTAATGGATGAATATATGATGTCTTTGTTTAATAGTGAATTAATTTTGTGACTTAACACTTCTTCTGGTCTTAGCCTTTGAGACACTCCCTTAATGTATTGTTAGTTAACTCCATGATTGCTTCTTTAATGTCCTTTGCTTTAAGATGAAGTTATTACTAATATTTATCCTATGTTCTTGCCCACTGAGAGTGATGTGCTACTTATCAGAAAGATCTGGCTTGCAAAAGTTCCTTCTTACATTAGCATCATGCAGTGAAGTCTATATGAATGTGAGTCCTGTAGGAAGTGTGATGGGATCAGAGCAAGATACTTACAGTCTTGTAGTATGATATGGGGTGGGGTTGGGAGGGTGGTAGATAAAATGTATTCAGTAAGATATAAGGCAAGTAGATACCAAGGAGATAGCACCTCATACCCATTAAGATGACTATTATCAAAAGGAGAGAAAATAATGAGGGTTGGCAAGATGTTGAAAATTTAGAATTCTTATCTGTTGCTTGTTGGAATTTAAAGTGATGCAGTCACTTTGGAAAACAATCTGACAGTTCATTAAAAATCAGAAGAGTTACCATATGATCCAAGTGTTTCACCTTTATATGTATATATATATATGTTTTTATATAATATATATATATTCATGCTATATATATTCACAACACACTAAGACTTGTACATGAATATTCATAGCAACATTGTCATAATAACCAAAAGAATAAAGACAACCTACAAATCATAAATGAATAAATAAAACATAGTATACCCATATAATGGAATATTATTCAACAATAAAAAGGAATGAAGTATATACTACCACACACAGATGAACCTTTAAGACATTAAACTAAGTGATAGAAGATAGACATGAAAGGTATATATTATATGATTCCTTTTATATATGTCCAGTATAAGGAAGTTTGTAAAGACATAGTGGATTATTGGATGCCCAGAACTGTGGGGAAACAAGAGTAGGGGAAACTGTGGGGAGTTGATGGTAAAGGGGTGCAGAGGTTTTTTTGGACTGGAAAATGTTCTAAAATTGGCTTTGGTGATAGATGCACAAATTTGTGACTATACAAAGTCATTGAAATACGTTTACATGGGTTAATTTTATGATGCATGCATTGTGTTTTAAGAAAGCCATTTTCTGAAAAGGAGAAACTATGACATTGGTCTGAGATACCAGCATACCCAAAACTGATGTAATATGAATGATATTAGGATACCTAATTTAATATGGATACCTAATGTAATATGAATGATATTAGGATGAATGATATTAGGAAAAGAAATAGACATGAGGGCTTGATGTGTCCAAATAAAGAATATAGAAGCTGGAGGTAATACCACTGGTGTTTTGTCTCCATTATTGGTAAGCAAAGCTGTGGCCAGATCAGAGTTCTGACCTCTGGTGATGGAAGCTTCTGGATATATCAGGTTGTTGTGATTCTGGTAAACTCCTGTCCTGATGCTCCCACATGTTGCCCCCCAATCTGCCAAATAGGGTAGAGAAAGGTAGTGCTGGCTAATGTTCTTCTGAGGCATCACTTTGTTCTTTTAGAACATAGCCTTTTGTTTCATTTTCCTTGAGTCTGTTGGTTTCTGTGCATTAGATGAAACAGTCTCCTTTCCCAGGCTCAAGACTCCATTCCCAGTCATCTCCTTTAGGAGATGAACCTTGTTGTTCTCTCAAAGGTTTGTGATGGTCCTAGTAGCCTATTTCATTTTAAATGGTTTCCTGTACTGGAGGATTTGCCAAGAACTGTCATTGTCCCAGAGGGGAAGATCTCAGCCAGCACCTGGATGCAGTCTGATCAGAAGCCAGACTCTCAGTCAGCAGGGTCTAAAAATACATACACCTCCTGTGGGAACACAGGCATAGGTCATGCAAGAGCCAGCTGATCTGAAGGTCACCCTGGGCAGCAATTTTAAAATTCGGGTTCTAGGTGATTAGATGAGCTTCTAATGTGAAGATAAGCTATATCAAGACAGAGAAAGATGGCACCCACTGTTCTCTACTCTGCATGGCTCCCCGTAGGATCCTAGGTGTGTGCCAGACTTGAAACCTGCCCTTCTGGGTCAGTGCATCAGGATAAGTGAATAGGCTTCTTTTTAAACAAATTTGGTTTTAATTTATAAATTTCACATCTCTGATCTCTGGAGTTCACCCCCCCTCCCTGACTGTTTCCACCCTGTCCCACCCTAAATTGGCCTCTTTTCCAGAAAGCTCAGCATGTATTACTGTCTGCTGACTGTACAGTACCCTGGGGCTGTTGCTTGCCAAGAAGGGCACAAGCCCACCTGCCCTACAAAGCCAGGTGATGAAGGGGTGTTGCTTGGGTAAGAGCCACACAAATGGGGGCACCAGATGCAAATCAAAACTACCATTCAGGAGATACTGGCACTTGAAAGCATGGCAGAGGGAGAGCATAGAGATAGCAGCGGCCCTGGGAGGGCTCTGGAACGGTTTCTCTTTGGCACTTAGGCATGCATTCAGTTCCATGCCTGCTCCTGTGTCTGAAGCTGCAATCATTAGCAAATCATCCTTTCATGCAGACACAGCTCCTGCTCCTGTTGCCTGCTGCTGTGCCCTGAATGTGGCTGTGGTTTAGGACTCCTCCATTGGTGGCAGTCCAGTGGGAGCCATGGCCACCAGAGCACTAGAGATGTCCCCTAGAGATAGTCTAAAAAAACCAGGGTGCCAGCCACTTGAGAGTGTCTCAAGCCCCCTTGAGAGAGGCAGGTGCTCTGGAAGGTGGCAGAGCATGTTGACAACACCTGCAGGGAATAAAGAAAGAACAAAAGAGAACTTAAAAGAAAGCCCAGGATTTTAAAAGAAAAAGGAAAGATGGCAGCTGGGCTAGAGCTAATTGGAAGAGATTAGAGATGGTGCCTAGAGTTTTCTAGCACATGTGTCAGATTAGATGCACCTCCTTTGGTTGATGATCCATGGCAAGGACACAGACCACACGAGGTCTGGCATCCCCCCATCAGCCCCTTAGGCCCTGGGCGCTGAAGCATGAGTGTAGTGAGAGCCCCCAAGAGCTTTCTGAAACTTGGAGGGTCTCCTGAACAGAAGGCCCTGGCTTCACTAGCAGGTGCCTTGGTGGCCCTTTCTGCCAGATGCTTGTCTTAAAAGTTGGAGGTGCTGCTATGAGATTCAAACCATTTGTTCCTCTGAGGAAAGTTCTGGGCTTCAGGTTCCCAGCTGGATTGCTGCACTGGGGTGGCGTTATGAGGAGATGGGGGATCAGCCTCTTCTACTGGCTTGGATGTAGATCTGCTTTCCTAGGACTTCCTCAGCTTCTTCATTGAGCTGTTAGGGTTAGTTGTGTGTTTTTGATTTGTTTTGTTTTTTAAAGAATAAACCGTTCCATCACGTAGCTGTAGATTCAGTGTATTTTTGAGAGGAGATGAGCTTAGGATCCTCTTATGTTGTCACTGTAAACAGAAGCAGCCCCGTGTTCTTGACAGTGCACGGCTCACCGTTAATCCCAAGGCTAGCCTGGATGGCAGGGGGTGGGGGGGTCAGAGGAAGGGGAGGTGCGAGTGTTGATTCAGATCAGCTGCTATATTCAATGCTTTCTATCAACTCTCTCCATGCGTTTTATATCTTCCATCAGCCTGCAAGATGGGTGTTATTACTTCCAATTTAGAGTAAATGGAAGCCGAAGGAGAGCAGGTGGTGGAGTCCCTCACCCACAATTGGCACCACAGCGTAAACCCAGGTCTGCTTTTCGCTAGCATCCCTGACTCTCACTCACTTCAACGTCCGTTCGTGGGGTCAAAGCCCCAATTCAGGCAGACACAGGCAACTGGCAAACTAGAGCTGGGCCTTACAGGATTGACAGCAGTAAAGCAAAAACAAAAAAACAAGCACATAGAAAGGCACCGAGGAACTGCTCCTGCCTCGGCGGATCTGAGCTTACTGGACCTGGATGAAGGAGCGGGGGTCATGCTCCATTGTCTGGAGACAGAGACCCAAGGAGCTGTTGCTCACCGACACCCCACCTTTGGTTGCTGAACACATCTGATTGTTTGCCTCTGCAGATGAGTCCAGCTCAAGCCCTCACGGCAAGAAGCCCCTGTCTGCAAAGTGTCCCCTGGGCATGCAGGGCCGCTTTGTGGAGCAGGGCTCCAGGCAGCTGCTGTGCGCTTGGAGGTCAGGCAAATGTGGGCCACGGACAGGCAGACACCTGCCTCTTGCACGCAAAGATGGGGCAAACGACAGCATTTGTCGCCTTGGATCTGAGCAACCCGGCAGCATGTGTGAGGGCCTCACACAAGCTCTGTTTCAAGCTCTGTTTTCTTCACGAGCATGGGTCCCTCTTTTCATATCTGGAGCAGGGAACAGATGTTTCATCAAAAGACACATTTAAAATAAAGATAATTATGCAGTAAGAGGCTTAATTACATCAGCTTATTCAGGTCCACTTAATTGCCTGACAGCCCAAGTGCCTCCCACTTATTTGCAGCAGAAGCTCTTGTGTTTTGCTGGTTTATCAAATCCTTTGATGGCTTGAGGAAGATGTTATTGACTTAGCAATTCAGAAAATATCAATTCCTTATATACAGCTGGTAGAGGAAAATGTAAATATTTTTAACAAGCAATAAAGCATCATCATTTTCCTAGAGGTGGCTTATGGTGTCCTATAAATGATTAATAACAGGAATGGCTCAGAGAGGTAAGCCTGAACTAGATTTTTCATCTTTAGCTGTCTCTTGGTCACATTTAAACCTTGACGTCAAATTAACATCCCAGAGAGGAGATGGTTTGCTAATTTAAGGCGGCCATTCAAGTCACGTGACAATGAGGCAATTGACCAAAAAAAGCAGCTTTATGGTGCTATTTTCGTCTCTTCTTCAAGGCGTAGATTGATCCTGTTTGAGACTCATGTCCAATCTCCCTACTTCCCCTCTAGACCATCAACCTCTTGCAGCATTGTTTTTCACTCACTGCCTCTACTTTTTTCCTCTACTTTATTTCTTCTGTCAAATCTCACATCCTGACTTCTGCCCCTCCCCATCCCTCCCCAGTCTTCTAGAATCAAATGTCAAGCTCTGTTTCTCTTTAGTTCTTCCAGGTCCCTTCATGCAGTCCGTAGCATTTATGTAAACGCTCCTGCCACAGCTCCCAGGAAATCACACCCTCCTGGATTTACCCCTGCATCACTTGGCTTCCCAGCAGGAAGCAGATGGCATTTTCACATGGAATGATTGAAGGGAGCATAATCACAGGCTCTTTACAAAAAGGGGGGGGTCAGCAAGGGAGGGGCAGTATGTTGGAACTAGACACATTTCTGCTAGGGGTGAGAGCACCCCAGAAATGCTGAAGAGAACACCCACCTGACAGAAGCTGTGGACTTCGAAGAGGGGATGTAGCTAACCTGAGTCAACCCAAGAGGAAGAGAAGAAGGGTAGTACAGAGCCCATCTTTACTCTGTCCCTAACCTCCGAGCCCTGTCAATGTTTTTCATTGATCAGCTTGGCTTCAAAGTCAGAGGGCAAGGCAACCCATGGAGACAGCTCATACAGAACACAGTGGGAAGTAGGTTTGCAAGGGCAAATGGACAATACCCTCTCCATCCCTATTTCTCTCATTTTTTGTTCTTATTCTCACTTACTGGCACTTCTATCACCATTGGAAGGTAGTGTTTCTGAAAGTTCTATATGCTCCTCCTTGCCTTGTCCTGGACAATCTCACTTCATTCTTGGCTTGAAATATCACTGCCATGTTGATGGTTTTCTAATTCCCTGTCTCTAGTTCTTTCCTCCCAAACTTCCATTTGCCATATTCAATTATCTTCCATTCCCTCCATTTTACCCCATTCAAATGGAACTCATTTTTTTTCCTAATGCAATTCTCCCTGAACTCTCATCTGGGTTAATGTTTTCCCTCCTACTCACTTGGGCTAGTATCATCATATCATCTTTATTTCCTTGCTCTAGTTTAGCCAACTGACTGCTAAGTTTTGTGAATCCCATCTCTGGTTTCTCTTCAATAACTTTCCCATCCTTTCCTTCATTGTAGGCACAACAATACAATATATATACATATAAATATACATATATATAATTAAAAAAGAAAATGAAAGAAGAGATGGAGAGATGGGAAGGTGTGTGTGTGGGGGGGCACAAAGAGAAGGGAAGGGGGGAGGAATGCCCAAAAGGCAAGAAAAAAAAAGAGGTGTAAACAAAATGTATACAATAAAAAAATATTTAAAAATAAAATGAGGTCTGCAAACCCAAATGCAAATGAGGGAATCATTAGCCTATCCAAAAGCAGGAGTGAAGATGGGTTTGGAGAGAAAAGTGTAAAGGTGGTAGATTTTATTCAGATTTTGTGAATTGCTGCTGTGTGGGAATCTAGATGCTTTATTTTTAGACCTAATATTTCAAAACACCCTGAAAATTTGAATTTTATATGCAGGTCCCATACGTGTCTCTGCAAACCACCAACAATCATATGGATTTGTCATGTGTCCAGAAGATACTGTATTAATCCCTGTAGTACAGGGGAGCATCCATGGCAGAGAGCTGTTTAGACATTCTCCATGCTAGACAGGGTTCCAGGTGCAGCTGTTTATTCTCCAGGGCAGCCATGGCCACATCCCTGTGCCTATAGGAGAAGCACCAGGGTTAACAGCAGCAACAGCAAACCCAGAAAACATGGAGCGAGGAAGTCATGTGATGATTTTCAAATATTGGAAGCTGCTTATACCACCTTACCTGTGAGAGAGACTGGGTATATCCATGAATTTTCCCACCATATGATGGCAAAATCAGCTACCTAGAGAGAGCTCACTGCACAAGGGAGAGATGATGCAATGCTATTTGTCTTGACGGGTAGAATGATGGGTGATTTGTGGCTTCTACTAGAATAACTCTGGATGTAGAACTGCCCCCAGATCCAGACCACAGTGTGACCATATGTCCTACTTTATCAGCTGGGGGGTGACTAGTGCTGTGAATTAACCCTCTAAGGGATAGGTTTTGTGGGCGTTCACATGCTGCATTCTCACCTGATAACTGCAATAGAATGGGTCAACACCTTGACAAGAGAATAGAAAAGGTCTTAAGAAAGTGCAGCCTAGAGCACAGAACCCTCCAGCATATTAGATCTGATAGACTTCCACAAGGCTAGAGCATTTTTAAAAACACATGTCATAGCACCTAACCCTGGAATTAGACTGGGGATGAGTGATATGCTCTCACAAGGAGTTCTTTGCACCTTTTTTTGAAGGTAGCATGCATCACCAGGTTGGGGCCTGGTAAATCTGGGGTCACCTGATATTGGGGTTGTCATTCTAAAGACGGCAAGCATGCTGCTACAAAACTCACTAAATCCTAAGGTGGGGGGACCTCCTGTTCCTACCTTGGGTACTCTCAGACTGGAATTACTGGGAGATCTCATATCATCTACCCTCCTGTATTCTGAATGATGGGTGCACTTTCTTAAATGGCAAACTCAATCCCCTGACCTCACCATCCATTTCCCCATTGTCATAACTTCTGCAGCCCTTCCCATGGAGGAAGATTTTCATCTTGTGGAAGTACCCAGCTTCCTGATCTCAGATATGTACTCCAAATTCCAATCTTAGATTTTGAGATCATTGTTCAGATTCCTTCATGCACACAGGTATGCTTATTATCACTTGCCAAGTGGAGGGCCTGGTGGACAATTCAGTTGGTCCCTCAGGAATGCCCTGTTTTTATTTACCCTGCATAAATCTTCAGCTACTATAGAAAATGCACACAGCAGTCAGCTTACCTATCCACAGGACAGCCATTCTAGCACCTGACTCTTCTCTCTACCTGTAGAAGTTACTGGTCACTCAAAAGGACTCACATGATATACCAACAATGTCCAAACCATGTAAAACATAGTTTTCTGTCACCAAACCTTAGGAGAGATCATTGAAATAAGATATGGCATCTTAAGTAATAATTATCTTCTTAGAAGTGTTGGTCCCCAATATACTCTTTTGTGACAGACTTTCCAAGCTTTCATGTTCCATGTCTCAGCTCCAGGGATCTGGGTATTACTGTCTGCTTCCACCCAGACCTTATGAACATAACAACAGTGCTTTGTACCCATGATTAGAATGTGGGACAGCAAGTGACAGTAGGCCAGGGCTATGCTAGACTTGCTCTCAGTTCACCCTCTGGAGGTATTCTAACCACCCCTGGCCCCACAGAGCTCTCATCAAATGAGCTTGCTCAAAATGAGACTTCCCCCCTACAGAAGGCTCTTCATCTTCAAAAGTGCTCTGCCCATCTTTGCTCATTGAAGCCCTTACCAACTGTCATATTGGTTTAAATGATGGCTAGGCTCTGTGACGTGTTCCCCGACCCCACAGCCACAATGAGAGACCCCTCCGAGGAGCTTCCAAGGTACCCACTACACTGAGAGCACAGTAATGGGTGCCAAATTACAGAGAGACTTGACATTGTGTGGAACTTGTGCTAATAATAAAAACCTTAATCTTTAAAGTGAAATTGCGGGATAGTCTTTTCCAGGTAAGAAAACTAAATCTCAAAGTAGCTTAAGTTAAGATCATGGAGACAGAGCACAGGAGAACCAAGATTCACATTCATATCTTTGAAAAAAAATCTAACTGCGTTAAAAGTCTGTTTCCCTCTGCAACCCACTATCTCCTAGACACTTCCTTTCTTATGTAGTATGTTTAGTATTTTACATCAGGGTTACAGACTTAGTTCCATTAGAAGTCAGATGGGGCTCCGGGTCGGCCCATGGCCGCCTCGCTTCAGCGGGTGGTCGCAGCCCAGCCTTCGCGTGCTCAGCCAGACCTTCGCTTTGTGTGGTGGGCGGAGGATGGCCCCCCCAGGTGGGCACTGAGAGGGGGAGGGCGTGGAGGTGCCGGCAGCCGGAACCCAGATAGGGCTCCGGGCTTACCTGCGGCTGCCTCGCTTCAGCAGACATTCACAGCCAGGCCTTTGCATGCTCAAAGGGCAGGAGGGTGGGGGGAGGGGGCTGCCACCTCTTTCACTCTCACCCCAATTATTAATCCTTAGAAGGAAAGAGAAGTGATAATCCACCAGATCAACAGAATTGGTGAGGGACCGAGCAAAATGTTGTGCACAAATACGAGTGGACCACAAGAGAATTAACTGTGATAAAGACACGATACATTGGACTGGGGAAATGATCATGGACATCACCTGTCACAGAGTCACACCTAAGGCCACACAATAAGTGGACGGGTCAAAAAGCTAAGGACGGATACACAGCTCAAGAAAGCAAGGTGCCCCTCCCCAATCAATGGGAGAGGAAGGTCACAGAAATGGGGCTGCAGGCCCACACAAAGCTACAATCTGAAGGAGAGGAAATGATCTGCAAAGATTTTCGGCAGATGCCCTCCACAACGAGTATCTTCTACATTGAATGGAATTGATTGAAGACCGTCAACAAGAGAAAACACCAATAGATTTCAACGGAGAATGAACGGCTACCCAGTACAGAGATAAGACTGAACATTTACCAACAAGGCTTGCTATATTCTAGGATCACAGTCCCTCACCAAAGAAAAGGCCATTAACATAGAATACGAAGTGACCAAAGGACTTAACATAGACCAAAAAACAATAAGGAGAGGGGTCGGAGTGAACAGAGGGGGTTGTCAATGGTGTGTGGGGGAGAGGCTTTCCAATAATCATTTGCCTTTACTGTAAAATCTAAAGTATGAATAAAATAAAAAAAATAAAGTAAACAACAAAAAAAAGTCAGATGGGAAATATAATTGTGTGGCCAAATGTAAGTCAGCAAAGAATGAACGAGAGAGTGCTTATTCAACTGAAAGTATTCAAATTGGAACCTGAACAAAACAGTCAAACAAAACAGTGCTACATGCCATATAGGCCACTGGTTTGTAAGCCCTGTTAAATATGTGACTCCACGAATCTGTAAATTGTTTATCTTAGCACATGCTCATTATCTTGTCCTGGCTGCTTCATAAAGCCATACCCAAAACATGTCCAAGCAACTCAATTAAAAAAAAATTGACATGTGCCTTTAATCTTCAAATTGATAGAGATTTTATTTCTATAGAGTCTATCCATACCAAGATAATTTAAAATAACTTCAATTATTTGGTTAAAATTCAACACCCCATCAATCAGTCAAATAGAATTCTGAAGTGAGAGATGAGACACCAAGGCTGAAAATGATAGATTAGTTTGATTCCTTATTTTGGCCTCAAAAATCACATATTTTTGGTTTCCCAGTGGCCTGGAGTATGTGGTCCCCTCAACAGGACAGAGTGGTTTCACAACTGAGATGCATTTTGTTTATTACCCACAAGCTCAGCTTAAAACGAGGGTATTACACAGGAAGCCTTGAGTGAGAGTCAGGTGTACCTCCTGAGTATGCCTATGGGAACAATGGCTCTTGCCAGTTCGTCTTTCTGTAGGTTACCCATCCTTGCTAGCCAATACATCAATCTAATTGGCCTCAAGGAGAAACCTGGGTATGTGGTTTTCAGAAAATGAAAGAGAATTGCTTCAAGGAAGCCAAGATCCAGAAAACTCTGTCAATTACTGTTGGTTTTCTGACAAAGAAGATTTATGGGCAATCTTACTTTATAAAAATTATAAAGCCTCTGAGCTAAAAATAAGTATCTGGGCCCAAAGTAGAGGATGAAAAGATTATTTCATCATTCAATAATGTGTCTGCCTTCATGTTCTACTATTGTAGACTTTGTATGAATTTACACATGCTAATTTTCTTCCTAAGAAGTTCAGGTTGTCCTTGAAATAGAAAGTCCTACTTAAGACGAAGTTACCACATATATCTCCAAGGAGAAGAAAGTTAATTATAATGAACTTAAACGTATGGGTATGGGTAGAATTATTTCAAGCTAATGCTGATAAATTTTGGAAATCTTTCCAATAAATGTCAAGGTTTCAACATCATTTATTATTCTGTGGCTACATTAACTACCATTTTTAAGGACAGTTACAAAGATTGTGCATGTGCAATTAGAAATCTTAGAACTGTCTTCCCTATGTTTAGAATAAACACTTGTTTTGAGTTAAACTTTGCCCTATTTTACTCAGATTTCTTCAAATTTATTTTTAGAGGACTAGAGTATCCTAACAATCAATAGGACAGTCTAAGTGTCTAGCACTTACTGCTTCATTCTATATCCCTACTCTTTTACTGGCACCTCAAGACTTTCTCCATCAATCAAAGACTTGTCTCAGCCTCACCAGGAGTACTTTAGGTATTTTGAATTTTCTATTGATTCTTGGGTTTTGACTCCCTCACTATCACCCCATTCTGATCCCAAAACATCTACCTCCTTTACCTTCCCACTGTGAAAATTAGCATCCATTTTCTTATTTTATGATCATGTAAATATGTAGACAGGTCACTATTTAGATATGGCCACATAGACAATGAATTCTGTATTATACTGTCTAGTGTATTTGAAATCCTTTTAACTTTTCTTGCAACTAATAATTTGAATGTGTCAAGCAGAGCAGGCACTCCACAACTTATTTACTGCTGAAATATTTGGCTACTTCATACAATTATATTTCCCATCTGACCCCTGAAGCTACTGTTCTGTGTGATCTCATAATCCATTCTAAAGCTTTCTGAAAGAGCTATGAAATTCCTTTCAATCTAGCCTAACACATCAAATTGTCCATCAGGATTGTTTTTGTTTTTCTTGGAAATTCTCAACTAGAGTTCTCTATCCTGCCGATTAGGTATGTACTGGTTTTTCTTGGAGCTTCTTTTGTTCAAAGAAGTACTCAATTTCAAAATCTCAGCTATCCTTCCTCTTTGCTCCTGACAATGTGACTCTGCAGCTCCTACGGTTGAGCAGGGAAATCTGTCTCCCTTCCCTTGGAACTTGGCCCATACATGTAAGGGAAATGTAAGGGAAACTCTCTGAACGTCTCTCACCTCTGTACTCTGTTGTTCATCACAACAATCCCAGCCTTACTGGAAGATGAATGGTTGTGTGGAGCAGAGATGTCCCAAGTAGGGAGGTGGTCCCTACTTGACCCGGAAGGTGACAGAGGACAGCAAATGAAACAACCCATCCAAGACCAGTTTGGCCCAGTGAAGTCTAGTTTGAGCTAAATAAATAGCTGCTGCTTTACAACACTAAGTTTTGGTAGCCTGATGCAAACTATGATGCAATAAGACCATGTCAGGTTAATATATGGCATGTGAAAATAGAGCGTCTTAAAGATGTGGTTATTGTGTGGGTTGTTACAAGGCTCTAGAAGCAGGTAATTCTGAACTATCAGAAGCAGCTTGAGTTCAAGGAAATATTGAAAGTATATATTATATATATTTCATATGCCATAAAACACCCTTTCAAAGTATGCAATCTGTACTTTTAGAATATTCACAAAAACCACCATCACTGTCTAATCCCAGAGCTTCTTTGTAGATTCTTTGTAGCAGCTACTGCCCTTTCTCTTCTACCCTCAACCCTTGGCAATCAGAAATCTACCTCAGTCTCTATGAATTTGTTATTTCTGTATAATTCATGTAACTATTAATATAATAAGTAGCTTTCTGTGTTTGGCTTCTTTCAATTAGTAATTTTGCTCTAGTTTAGATTCTTAATTCATTCAGTTGACTTTTGTATATGGGGCGTAGGGGGCTTCAACTTCATTTGCTTTTAAATGAGTACCAATCAAGGATGGATGGATGGATGGATGGATGGATGGATGGATGGATGGATGGATGGATGGATGGATGGATGGACAGATAGATATCCTTGTGAAGGAGGTTGGGTCTTGATTTCTTTAATCCAAGCTATTATTTTCTGTCTTTTGATAAATACACTTAATTCATTTACATTAAATGTAATTATTGGTATAGTTGCATTTGAGACTCTCATGAGGTTTATTTTATACCTAATCCATTTGTCATTTGTTGTAATTGTCCTTTTTTGCCCTCTCCTCAGTTTCTATTTATTTGTATTCCATTTTCTTTGATGTATTATCTTTATAATCCTGTGTGTTAAATTTGTTTTTAGGGATTGCTTTAGAATGTACCATATGAATTATTAAATTGTCATCTACTTTAATGAACAGCTTGAGAACTAGAATAATTCCTTCTCATACTCTGCTCTTGTCACAGTATATTTTATTATTGCATATGTTAAAGATACCATAATTGATGTCAGGATTTTTGCTTTCTCTAAAAAATCTTTACAGAAGTAATATTGATGTATGTGTACATGCATGTTTGTTATGCTATATGCTCTGCAAATCATACAATATAAAGAAATCATATAAGTGTATGATACGTATCCCAGCATATCAAATGGTTATATGTATGTACACATATCTGTAAGATAGATGGGACAGCTAGAGCTATCACTTCTCAGGGAGTATCTCTCATAGCTATTTGCTCCTGATTTTTAGGTGTACTGCACCTGTGCATTCAGTCTGTGCCTGGTGATTGAATTCTTTCTCCATTGCTCCCCACCTGGCTGTTGAGAGTCCTTGTGCCCTCCACACAAGTGATAAGGGTCTGATAACAAAGATTTGCAAAGAACTCATACAATTTAACAAAAGCAAGGCAAAAAACCCAGTCAAAAATGAGGAAAGGAACTAAAAAAATCACTTCTCCAAAGAGGAAATACAAATAGCCAACAGGCATATGGAAAAAATGCCTGATATCACTAATAATCAGGAAAATGCAAATCAAAATTACAATGAGATACCATCTTACACCAGCAAGAATGGCCCATATCAAAAAATCAAGTACTGATGTGGATGCGGAGAGAAAGGAACACTTTTACACGGCTGGTAGGAAAGCAAATAAGTCCAGCCATTATGGAAAACTGTGTGGAGGACCCTCAAACTACTGAAAATGGAAATACCATTTAGTCCAGCAATCCCACTTCTGGCAATCTACCCAAAGAACACCAATTCAAAATTCAAAGGACACTAACTCAAAAACACCGGTATCAGATGTTTATTGCAGCACTATTTACAATAGCCAGGATATGGAAGCAATCCAAATGCCCCAAAACTGCTGAATGGTTGAAAAAGATGTGGTATATCTACACAATGGAATAATACTTGGCAATCAAAACTGACAAATATGAGGCATTTGTGGTAAGATAGATGGACCTAGAGGGAATTACATTAGCAGAAATAAGTCAGAAAGAAAAAGACAGAAACCATATGGTCTCACCTATAGATGGGCTATAGAAATAACAAGCAAAAGACCAAGAAAAAGTAAAAATAAGCTGACATTGAAGCTTGGGCAAGCAGTGAAGGGGGGGTGGGTAGGGAGAAATGGGAAGGGAGGAGCACAAAAAGATAGAGATGAAAGTTCATAGGTGATAAGGTGGAGAAGCCCTGGGAATGCAATGATGTAATACACACACATACACACACACACATAAATATGTAAACAGTAAAATGATTAATTAAAAAAATGTTAGTGCTGCGCCTCTGGCAGACTCTGCCTCTCACTGCAATTCCCTTGATAAGAGTTGTGCTCTCTCATAAAGTGTTCCTCATTCTCTGAAGTTGAGTTCATTTGGGTTTATTTATGTCCTTTCTTGATATGTTTTTAAAACTACAATGCTCTAACTCTTCCAGTCTTTTTTAATGCTTCTGGTGAGACTTGTTGGCTCTTGTTTTTTTCCTACAGATGAAAAAGACTAAAATTTTCCACAGTTTTCAGGATTCAAAGACTTTCACATTTAGGATTCCAGCCACTTTGAAGATTTTTACTTTTGAATTTGTCTTACTAACTCATGCTTTTCTCCTCCTCAAATTTCAGTTTAAATATCATTTCCTCATGAGAGACTTCCTCTAATAATCTTTATTTCTCTTCTAATTGCAAATCATTTTCTTGGTGAGATTCTCAGTCGTTGTCATAGTGATGGGACAAATACTCTGTGATTAATGTGGTTGTTGGAGCTCACAGAAAATAGGGACAGGCAGGACTTTCAGGATAGTTGTCTGTGTTTTCATCCGCCTTGCATTTCTTTTGTTTTCTTTTACTCAAAGTGGCCTTTATTCCTGTAAAAACAAGCTTCTCCCACTTTCTATGTACACCTGTTCTTCCACAGTACCTCTGAGTCATTCCTCACCTGTTCTAGGTGGGTAAATATTCTAGGCTGAACCAACTACAATCCCCAACTCACAATACCAGTATCAGTATTATCAAGTACTCCACAATTGCCGCAGCTCCCTGATGAAAGAAACTTAATTCATATAGGGAATTCATTTGTTTGTATGACTGAAGCATCCAAGGAATTTGTTTCAAAAATGGAATCATCAATTTCCCCCCCAACATGTTGGGGTACATTTGACCATGAAAATGATGAATGTTAACCTTATGTCTGTGCTATTTCAGACATTACATTACCTAGTAAATTCCTTATATGTATGAAAGTCAATGTATTGGGTTTCATTACTGATTCTTTAGAAGCTGGCCAACATCCTGTAGTTAAACTATTAAATACCTTGATTTAGGGGAGACTACCTTCTATGCTGGATAGGAAATCCCAGAACCACTGATGTTCATTAATAAAAATGAGATTTTGATGGAAAAATATATCTGTGGCAAAAATTCTTTCATTTCAATGGTTTGATTTTAGGAATATAGCATCAACATAATGTAAACTATACCACAATCTAGGTACATGCCTTTCTCCTTCTGTCTTCTTCCTTTTTGAGCTCCTTTTTGTTTTCCCTCCTTTTTCCTTCCCTTCTTGACTTTCCTTTTAGCCACACCTCCCCTCATGTTCACTTCTCTTACCACAAGCACATGTGCGCACACGCACACACACACACACACACACCCCTTTTCACTCTTGTTAGAATGCATATCAAGAAGACAATAAAACTGAAAATGAGAGTTTATGGAATAGAATTGACCAATGAAAAATCCCTGAAATGTTATAGTCTCGGCAGGGTTGGGGGGGGGCACAGTTTCAATTAAAGTGATTTAGTGAACGGGAATTCTCTGGACTGAAGGTCTAGCTCAGTCTTATAGGCTCTGGAGCAGAGTTACTACCTCTCCAGGGCACTCTAGTTGGTGGGTTATGATGATAAAACCAGCTCTAAGTCCAGGAGATTTTCATTTGATGAGTGGTCTGAACATCTACTTAGTGGTTATGAAATATTTGCTGCTGAAAGCCACAGAGCATTGATAAACAGATCCTGGACAGCTGAGTTATTGCAATCTACTTAACATGAGGAGAACAAATTATGAGTCAAATGGCCCTGTTTAATAACCTTACTCGGGGCAGAGGGCTGCTTCAGGAGGCTGGGTTAACCCAGCCTGTGCTGCCAGGATCCCGGAGAGCTCCTGCAGGCATGGGAGCAGTTCAGGTGGGCCTTTAGGATGAACACAGTCAGAGAGGAAATTGAGAAAGGCCCATCTGGTAAAGGAAATAAACAATTTGTAAAGCTGCCGTATGGTATCAAATGCACTACCTCCACTCCTTCTGTAGCTTGCATTTCATCTTCCTTAGATTACATGTGTTTAGGCTTATTCAGTCTTGTCTTCAGCATTATACTGTATTCTTTTATGTTTGGGGGGGAAGGGAAGGAATGTCTTCTGTTCTCTATTAGTCATGTGCACTGGGGTCAATCATCTCGGCCAAAGCGCTATAAATACTTGGGTGGAAATCTGACTCCTCTGTACTTCCAAGATGATGTTTTCCTTTCACATGTGCAGAAAGAGATGGTTTCATCTCACTCATAGGAAACAGACTTGCAGAATGTCTTCTGTGTACATTTTTTTAAAAAGAAGTGCATTTAAAATCATGTTTGTCTCAGCTGACTCTAAACCACCCCTCTGGGGTGGAGGCACCTATGTGAAGGCGATGAGGCAGCTTGTTGCAGACAGTGTGAAAGTTGTTCTGAGGCTCTTGCTCCTTTGGGGTGATGGGGTGGCATTTGCACTTTGGCCAGTTTGGGAAGTCACATTTCTGTCTTGCATCTTGACTTCATTTAATAACACCCCATGTGCTCACGTCCACGTCCCCCAGCAACAAGCACACATGTACACTTGTACACTCATGTGCATACACACACACACACACGTGTATGCCCCAGATTTGGGTTCTGACTGTTGAGGCTGTTATTCCTTTAACCGATTTTTCATACTTTTCTAAGCCTCAAAACTGGAGCTGCTGCTGGAAGCCTACCTGCCTAGTCCAAAGACTGCAGACAAGAATGTGAAAGGTATACGTATGGTTTAGTTTTTAGAAAGTGCATTGAACAGAATTAAGCTGCACAGTATTTTCCTCTGTTGGCATATCCCTAAGGGTTTCAAATTAGTTCTCCTGAGCCAAGAATTTCCTTAAATGAAGTGCACCATGCTAGGCAGGCTTTTAAGACCTCTTCATCATAACATGCAAACCTCTGAATGGGCCCCTAGAAAGCAGGGTGTAGACGTGGCGTGCCACTTACATTATGATTAGCAGAGCACATCTGCATGCTGGAAATAACTCTATTTGGGGGCCTCCTGTTCTTCAGCTTTTCCTTGCCAGTCAAGTCTCAAGTCAGTCCCAAAGAATGAAGACTAAGTTCATAATAAGTAAATGAACTTTCCATGCTGAGACTCAGAAAGCACCTTATTCTCTGTGCGCTGGTGTTGGTCCATGTAAAACAAGAGCAGCCACTTGCCCAGCCGATCCTGTCTTTAAGACAGCTTGCCCTGTCACCTGACTAGGCCTGACCCTCCCTACTCTTACTGTCTCTTTCAAGTCTAAATTTTTTTTTAAATTCAAATTATATTGTGGAACAACTACTGTGGCAGATAATGGGCAGCCATGAACAATGTGTTGGTATAATTCTGTGTTGTCTTCAATACATGCTAGGTCTAAGATTCCTTATGAGTAGACTGGAGACTAATTCTGTTGACTTTCTCAAGTGGAGTTTAGTGTATGTCTTATACCTCCATATCTGTAGGTGCTGGCAATTATCCGTTAGGTTATATATCTCTGTTCCTTTTTGCAGGGGGAGGTCTTTTAGTCATAGCTAGTAGAAAGCTGAACTCCTGGTCTGAGTTGGCATGAGGCAGACTCAACTTTTTCCTTCCCATTGAAATATGTCCTTGTGCCTCTCTTGACAGGCTGTTGCAAAATGTTCTGAGAGCTCTCTTTTGTTTGGAGACTCCACTTCCCAGGGTCTAAATCTGAGCTGCATGGCGAGTGGACACACTTAACTTTTCCTCTCCACACAGCCGGGTGGGCATTTACTGCTGCTATTTTTTATGGAGAATCAGCCATAAATCAGTCCTCATTTTCCATTTTCTTATTGATGGAATGGCTGCAGAAAAGCAGCTTGTCTCCCAGGCTCCTGGAGCCTGCAGGACTGAAAGCTGCATACAATAAAAGTTGTTTTGACAGAAAACTGACCAAACATGACAGTGGACAGAGGGATGCTGGGAGGGAGGGGTGGAGGGTGTACATGCTTGTCTATTTTGAACTGAGGTGCTCATTTTCTTTTTTTTCTTTGTTAAATTACTTTTTCATATGAAGGACACAAAGGGAACAGCCCCTCTTGGCAGCCAGAAGGCAGAAAACAAACCCTTTGAAATTTCTAATTTGTTTATAAGATGGTCCTCCAGGAGCCGACTGGAAAATAATTTTGTCTGCCAGAGACAGTGAACGGCTACCCGAGGGTGTTGTGGTGAAAAAAAATGACTGTCTAGTTTTGGTCCTTGAATGTCTTATTGTTCAACTCTCAGCAGTTGTTCTGAAATTACTCATCTGGCAGAGAATGAAAATGAAAGAAAAATCCCTCTCTACTCTGTAGCCTGGGTTTCTAGGAAAGTCACTTAATTTTTTTTTTTTAATTTGGCTTTAAACTATGTGTTGAGTGATTTCAGAGTCCTACAAATGTTTGCTCATCTTGTCTTCTCTCATGTCTCTTCCTTTCTGAGGTGGTTTTCTGTTGTTGGCACTTCCTACCTCAGTCCACCTGGGAGGTGCTATCTGCCCTCTGTACTCTGCTCACAAATTCCCCAGATTCCATGGACCTCTCGTCCTACAAGTCTGGGCTGAGGCTGTTTCTGCATGTGGATGACTTATGGGCTTGGACATGGTCTGGGATCTCTGATCTCTAAAGTAAGAGAGTTTCTAGAAGTTTCCCCCAGTTTTGCTGTTTGTGAAATCAGGACTAGAATCACCTTTTCTGTACTTTGTGGCACTCTTGTGGTGACAAATGCCTTAACAGCTGGTGTAGGTGGGCAGCAATATTTTCACAGAAACTTAATTGGTGTGGAGGAGAAATGGAGATCCCGTGTCTTCATAAAGGAGGTGTAGGTGTCCAGAGCAGGGATTGCTGGGACCCAGCTTTTCATGTTAGCTGCCTAACTGTTCTTTCCCATCCTTGTGGTATTGGGGTGGTAGTGATTTTAGGTAGTCAGTTTTACAAGAATATTTTTAAAGTCATGAACTTGACTCTTCCCTATGAGCCCAGGAAAGGACTAGTTGTTTGCCATGTGAAGCTAGAAAAATAATCCCGGTGGGTCCATCCAGCTGTCTGCCACCGTGCCTGTGCCTGAGGTAGTGAAAATTGCTAAAATTACACCAATTGCTTCTTGCACTCCTAACTCATCAATCCCCTGTAATGGTTCCAATCCATTTTCACAGTACAGCCGAGTGATATTAGTACAACAGAAATCTGTCCAAGACATGGTCTTGTTTCAGCTTCCTTAGTGACTCTTCATTGTCTAAAAAGAAGCAATACTTGTGCTCCTTTTATGCAAGTCACATCATCTGGCCTCTGCCTGCTCATTCTGCTTTGTTCCAACATGCACTCCTTCATGTGGGAAACTTACTGAATTTTTCTCTGCATGCTAGGCTTTCTCTTGCTCTCAGTTAGCAAGGGTTTACTGAGCATCTATTAAGTGCTAAATAAGCACAGTGCAAAGCAGTTTCTTGTAGGCCTTGTTTTCTCTGCCTTCACTCTTTTGATCTTCACCCTCCTTTTCTGGTAACTAAATCTCACTCATTGTTCTGGACTTTGAGTGTTCCCTGACACTCTTGGTGTGGAGGCCTCTTGCTTTGTGCTCCTGTGCACCTTGAGTGCTTGTCACAGCAGTGCTTCCTGTCCCCATTCATACTTTACTATTAATTGCCAGTCTCCCATACAAACTGTTTGGCTCAATTGCATTGTTGACTGGTGTGTCTCTGCTTGGAGCAAAAGAAAAACTGAGCAAATATTTATTGAATGAATAAGGGAATGTTAAAAAAAAGTTTGGAGAAGGATGTGTATTATATTATTGTTAGTATCACCATCCAATATGCCTCTCAGTCAGGGAGTCAAAAGCTGTGTTTAAAGTTCAACCTTTTGGGGGGAGGGATTGGGAGTTTATTAATTGGTTTTCTTTGGGGAGTGATTAAGAACTTTATTGTGCTATTTTTCCTTGAGGAATTAATTCAAGTATTTACTTTAAGTATTGAACTATCCATACTGAATATATTTGCAACATTCCCAGAAAAGTCTAGCACTGGGAAGGGTCAAATCAGCTAACATGTTGTCCTGACACTAAATGACAGTACATAAGTAAATATCTAAGATACCTCCAAATAAGCCCCATATTAATACATCCAGGGAGGGCCACCAAAAGTGGTATTTCCAAATGGGTGTTCTCTCCCACTGAGAACTAGAGACTCCAGGAACTCCTGTGTAGAAGTGACATCAGATCTCCTGCGTAGGTACATGGACACAAACAGAATGAGGGAAAAAAAGCAAACTAGAAAGGGTACACAGATAGGTCATGGTTGTAGACATTGTAGACATCCTGCAAACTGTGGTTTTGATCTTTATAGCTTAATTTCAAAGTCTAATGGTCAGTCTGTGATAAAAGATAAAGCAACATCTATGGCAAGGTTACTAGATGCAAGGCATTCTTATTAGTATAGAATCACCTAGGGGAGCTAAAATAAAGAGTGACAGGGAATGACTTTCTAGCAGGACAAAGTTAATGAGCACAGGAATGAAGGGCCTAGGGCTGAAAGGCAAAACTTAATATTTGTGTAGGGACAGCCTGGTGATCATTAATAAGACTGATAATACATTGTTAATGGGATCAGAGCTCACAAAGTAGCCAAGATTCCTACATGATTATTCTATTAGGTTATTTATAATCTGTGGCTATTGTACAAAAATCCCCTGGAAATATTCACATTCAAATCTAATGGCCGATCAGATTTAATAAAAGCTATACTGTTTATTGAGTTTTATCATATGCCATAAACTGGGCTAAAAGCTTATAAACATTATTGGATTTAGTCTTTACATCAACCATGAAGTAGATGTTATTATTCCCCTTTCACATACTGACTGTAGTCAGTATGTAGAGGAGAGGGAATTATAACTCCACAGCCCATCTTGTGAATGGCTCTGTTAAAACATTCTCCTCTAGATTACTAAGAAAATTCATGACTTTATATACATTTAATTCTCATGGTAAGGGCCTCAGAGCTCTTTTCAAACCATATGATTCACATCTAACTGAAATAAAACCACCTCGATTATGAGAAACCCTTTCCTCAATGGAAAATGTAGGGTGGGCATGATGGGGTGAATGTGAGCTTGAGGAAGGAGATTGGAAACTGAACCCTGACTTCATTGTGTTCACATGGAGTGCTTTAATGTGCTAGATGGGCCACTTATCCTGCAATGGTATTTGTAATTTATATCATTACTTAAAAAACATGGGCGCTATTACTAGGAGATCCCTAATATATCCTGAATGGATAATACTTTTAACTAACCATTAAAAAACACTTATTGAAGGGAGCCCTCTGTGTCTCATTTTCAGATAGACATTAGGGAATTTTTAAAAGCAATACCAAGTCTGGCGAGACAGTAGGCAAAGAACAACAAAAAGAAATGCAAATAAATAAATACTATGCTTGATATTAGAATAGCGATTTATGTTAAGCTGTTCTCTCCTCATCCTTTACCCTTTATGTGCTGACACAGTTTCTCTTTCTTGAAGGAACTTTATTCTGACCATGACCAGCCATTTTATTAACTTCATGTAAGAATCCAAGATAGACATTCAGCTAATCAAAGAGAAAGCACTCCATTTCCACATCACTCTCTTCATCCTGGATTCATTTGGGAGTGGGCATATGACTGAAGCCAGACTAACCAGTCACATTGTCTTTCTCAGGATGAGTCTTGAGCTAATTGGCACAATGTAGAAAACAGGAGGAATTGTTTCTTTCTAATGGCAGCACTTTGGAAAGTTGGCTCATTACTTTCCACTACCAGCTTGTCTAGAACTGACCTGTGCCGATTCTTCTCCAAGCCTGAATGAAGGCCTGATTAACCCATGAGTCTATAAGAAACTGAGCTCACCAGTTAGTTTCTTTTGTGCAATTATGTTTTTGGTATTTATTTTTGATCTTTGTTGTTGTTGTTGTTGTTGTTGTTAGCTAAGATATATTATTGTAACTTGTAACCAGCACAGCCTCACTCACATAAAAATTGGTATCAGGGGTTGGGTGCAACAGGTAGCCAACCCTAAAAGTTGATATATGCAGTGTGTGAAACTGAGGTTTCTCCCAGTTCTGCTAAGAAGTTAGCAATCCTTCTTAAGAAGCAAAGTAGCTTCTCACTACATCATTATTTGGGGTTTCAGGAGCCACAGCTGTGCCTCCTGAGATTACTATTTCGAAGGTTTTGAGAAAAAAATGTCAGGATGTTGGAGTTCATGGATGCCTTTAAAAAATGAATATCAATGGAGCAGTTATAGGTTCACAGCAGAATTGACTGGAAAGTACTGAGAGTTCCCATGTACCTCCTGCCTCCACATATACATACGTCCTCTTCCACTTTAGTACTTTAGAAATTTTTTAAGTAATATATTATAAGGAAAGGACCCATTAGGACTGGAAATAAAGTCTCCATGATAGTTAGACAAAAGTTTATTAGATAATCAAGTGAGTATTTGAACCCAGGAAGTACCCTAACAGATTTTACTCGGGGAGAACTTTTCAACGATCACAAGTTGGAATTTAGTTTAGATAGGCAGGAATAGTGATTCCGGACATTAAAACTGTAATTATTCTTGAGGGGAGATTTGTAGTCTGTGTTGCTTTGGGCTAAGGTTATGCTGATGCACAGAGAAAGGCAATGCTAGGATCCATCCTCTTCCTTTAAGAAGAGGCAAAGACTGGACACCCATTGTCAGGTATTCTTTAGCCAGCTCCTTGGTCAAAAAAAAAAAAAAAAAAAGACTGGCTTTACCTGAGGTATCGGATCTCACCTAGCTAGACTTCCCATTGAGGCAACTGACTTGGCAGTCTTATCTGCAATGGCAGGAGGGACTGTCTTCCAAGAAAATCTCACAATGTGTTCACCGGTCTCAGCTGGATCACCTGAGATCAAGAGAGGAAAGGACAGAGCACTGGTGTGACAACACTTTCACTTCAGGCCTATGAGAATCAACTATCATCCAGGAGATCCAGGAGAGGCTAGAGCAATGCTAACCCTGGCTCAGATTTAAAGACCATGCCTTGACAAATTCCTTCACTTTAATTACTAATCCTTAGATTTTCTAGAAAGTTAATTGTACAGTGCTCATGTGACGTTTTTAAGGTACTTATTTTGGATGGTCTAGGCCTGCAATTTCCTATCCCCTAAAAGTTAATAAACAAGAATTAGGCTGATATGGCAATTATGCCCCAGAAAAGGAATGTTCTTTAGTGCTTCTCTCATGCATGATATCAGCAATGTGCCCAGCAATGAACACAGGTCCTCTTCCCAGGGGACAGAACCAGAGTGAGCATGGGTGTCTGACCTGGAAAACCATTTTGCCCCTGGGCAAGAGCATCCTTGCTGTTTTGTCTGGCAGGATATGGTGATGTTTGGACACAGGAACTACTGTAGGTAGCTTCTCAATGGTAGGTCTTCATTTATTTATCTTGTTTTATTGCTAAAAAGGAGTGGATTAGGTGGGCCACTTCACAGAGTGCTATGTTTGGAGCCTCTATTGCTTTGACTGTGATCAGAAGTCCAGAGCATGGAACTGAACATGGTAATTGGGCAAACTCTTGTTTCATCTCCTTCCCCGGTCCGCCCCCCCAGTTAATTGGTAGTATTTTTGACCAAAAAAAAATATAAAATATTTAAGGTAGGCTATGTGGCACTTTTATAAATATATACACTATAAAAGACTGTCCTACCACTGGGCTCTGCTTTCTTAGAAAATTCAGTGATAAAATATGATCTTATCAATTATAATCACCATGGATACAGTCGCTCTCTGACCTTACTCATCGAAGAACTGAAAGCTCGTATGCATTTGCCACCTCCTCCCTGTATCCCCCATATTTTAGGTCCTGCAATCACTTTTATATTCTCTGTTTCTATGAGTTTTTTGTTTATTTTGGTGTTTTGGGGGTAAGTACCTGTCTCTCTCTGGTTTCTCTCACTTGCTATTAGATGGTTTCCTTTCAGTAGTGAACTCCTTGTTACACATGGAAGAGTTTATAGGGAAAGTGTTCTGAAAATTGTTTGAGAAAAGGAGAGTGGTAAGAGCGGCAGCTAGACAAGGGCTGGGGTATGACAGAAAGGTGATCTTTCCAGTATCCTCTGCCCCCTGCCCCTTCCTTAAAGAACCCTTTTTCCTGTGGGACAAGCATTTCATTGCTTTAGTGTAGCCTGGCTATTGCATTAGCTTCCAGTCCCTTCTCCATAAATGTGGGCAGCAGGGGATACAGGCTGTTCTCGCCTCAGTTTCTTCTTTCCCAGAGCCACAGTCACTGGCTTTGTGTTGGGCCTGGGATCTAAACCTGGCTAGGAAAACTCCCTCAGTGACATTTTTGTTAAAATCTTGGAGGGAAAGTTTTCTTTTTACTACAACTGCTAGCTTAACAGCAGTGGCTCTTGAGTTGCCTGCAGTCACAGGCCTCCTGTGGTGGGACTGGAGAGGAAGAGCAGGAAAGTGGGCTGAAAACCTGGTTGCATACTTTGGGCCCTTGGGTAGGTAGAGTCACCCCCAGCCCCCCTAACTGGGATACTGTTACAAATATTACAAATTGCTGAGGAGCAAAATGTGAATCAACAATTATCTGCCTGGGGGGACGGATGGCTTTAATGAGGACAAGACTTTTGAGATGTGTTTTGAAGGATGAATAAGGGCTTCTGTAGGGTAAATGAGCTGCCAGGGTTTTCCAAGCCCTTCTGTCGGCCTCTACAATCAGTGCCAGTGGTGTTGCGCCCCCTCCATGATTGTACATGCCTGGCACAATGGGTGTGCGCATGCGTGACTGGGGCTAGGTGGTGGGGCTCAAAGGACAGCATCACCCCAAGAGAATGCAAAGAAAACTCTGGGGAGGGACTGCCAGAGAGAGAATGCTGAGAAGCTAGAAAAAGAGCATGAAGATTCGTGGGACCTGAGCGACCAGGGGGGTCGGAGGGCTTGATTGCTTGCCCACCTCCCAGTCCCCTGCCTGGCCTTGCAGCAGCTTCCCAATCAGAAAGCTTGGGAAAGGAGTCCTTGCCCTGATGACAGCAGGGTTGAAGGCATGCAGATGGCAGACACTGGCATGCGGGGTGGACAAATGGAGGGTGGTTCTGAAAGGTTGTGAGGGAGTCTCGGCTATGAAGGGTTTGTTTGCTATCCAGGTGTTTCCAGCTTCATCAACTAGCCTTCATTCCATAGGATGTTTATGTGGACGAGCAAAACAGTCTCACCAGAGGGAGAAGCAGATTTGCCGGGGTCTGTGAATGTGGGGAAAAGTGGAAGTTCAGGGACCAAATATCTGGAAATAAATCCTGGTTCTGTTACAACTTCTGTGTGATTTGGGGTGAATTACTTAGCCTCTTTGTGTCCCCAATGCAGCTGATACTAATGATATTAGTTGCATGGACAAGTTTGTGATGAGGATTTGAAAGGTCTGTGTAAAACACCTATGTAAGGGCTTGATGTATGCTGCTCACTCCAAAGAGTGTCAGTAGCTGTGATTTAGAAATAAAATTCTAAGCAGAGGTTTAAAGATGGAGGGTGGGGTGGACAGAACTATTGATAACTTGTAAATATTATCTCTTTACCAGGGATTAATTTCCCAATCCAGATAGCTGTCCCTAACCCACATGCAGGAGTGTGCTTAGGAGAATGGGAACATAATACATGAGCCAGTCTAGAGCATGGGACACCACCCATAAGGCAGATGTGGGGGAATGTCTCAAAATCTGGGGGGGTTGAACAGCCAGGGAGTGGCCTGAGGCCAGTGGGGAGGCAATGGCTGGAGTTGGGGGGAGGGCCTGCACAAACCAGCAGCCAAAGGGAGTGTTGGCCTTCACGGTGGCCAATCAGAAGAAGAATCTTTAAGGATGTGAGGGGCATGCTTCAATTGAAACTGCGAACAAAGGTCTGTGGGAAGCCAAGGTATTAGCTCAGAGAGCAAGTGGCCAGACTGTCCAGTTCATACCCTGGTGAGAAATTCCACTGGCTCCTCAATCATCGCAGATGGTCAAGGATTGTGTTTGATGCCCTATCACCCAGGACACAGGTTTAGAAGATATTTTAGTTCCAGATGTCAGCAGTAGGATAGGCAAAATCCCCAAAGGCCACTGCCACGCATAAGGCAGAGGCAGAGAAAAAAATTAAAGATACAGAAAAATAAGGGAAAAACAAAGGAAGAAAGGAAGGTGTGTAAGAGCAAAGAAAACAAGAAAGAGTAAAAGAAGAGAAAGGATACATAGGGTAGAAGTAGATGAATACTTCAAACGCTTGATCTACTCTCTGAAGACCATTTTCCTATTTGGCTAGAGAATATTCTAGGGAGATATTAAAAAATCAGAAAATTGTGCTACTGTCTATTTCACTCTCACTGCCCTTTATACTTGAAAAATATAATCTGTATAAATATGTTCAGAATCTGACTATACACTAAAAATCAACATTCACTTACATTTTCTGCAGAAGCTGAGACCATAGTCAGAGACTGCAGTGCAGCTGATCCGTTATGGGGTGCTTTCTTTCTTGACCATCAAAACTTTGAGTAAGATGAGTTTTCATCCATAAATCATTGAAGTAAGATTTCATATGTCTATCGCATACCCTCAGTCAGCAGGAGACCTTTGGAGGGAAGAGTTGTCTAGTTTTCTATCACCCATAGAACTTATGACATTTGTCTGGCAAATATTAGCTGCTGAATAAATGCTAATGAGTTAAGCATTGCTAATTTACTGCTACTTATAGCATCCCCAATAGCTGGAGGAGAAGAAAAAATAGTAGGACTTACTTGCATTTAAATTGTTCCATCAATTTCTATTCTGTGACTTAAGGTAAATTACTTCTATGTGCCTTCATTTCTTCATTTGTAATGTAATATAATAATAACACTGATTACAGGGTTGGACTGAAGGTTAAATGAGCTAGTGTAGAGTATGTGATATAAAGTGAGGGCTCAGAAATGTTAACTAGATAATGAAAACATTTTCCAGTATGGTATCTGTCACAGTTGAAAAAAAATTTTTAGAGTTTACAAATATTTGCTGTGACATATGAAATTTGGAGAAAAATGCCATCTCAAGGATTCGTATTTCAGTGACATTCTGGCTTCAGTGTGCAGCAGGGCATGTTTCACTTCCACAGTTGTTGGTCCTTAAAGGGGTGGGCAGTTGTTGGAGGATGGGGTGGGCAGAACTATTGATGACTTGTAAATATTATCTCTTTACCAGGGATTAATTTCCCAATCCAGATAGCTGTCCCTAACCCACATGCAGGAGTGTGCTTAGGAGAATGGGAACACAATACATGAGCCAGTCTAGAGCATGGGACACCACCCATAAGGCAGATGTGGGGGAATGTCTCAAAATCTGGGGGGGTTCTCAGCATGAGAAAGCTGATCTCAAATCCAAGCCCTGAAACTCACTAACCATTGGATTCTACAAAGGCTGCTTATTGGACTGCATCTTAGAAAGATCTTCTCTGTCTAGATCATTAGCACATCCACAGCATCTCCAACAGACCAGAACATACTACAGCATGATGCATCCATTATCTGTTGAATCAATGCCTGGAATTTAATATTAATAAATGAGATACAGTGTTTTCTCCAGTGCTCACTGTGTGCCAGGTACTATCCTATATGTTTTGTATTTGCTGTATTGAGAATTCTTAGTCTTCATAGATGGGCAAAGGGAGACTAAAGAAATTGCACAAACTCACACAGCTAACAATGAACAGAATTGTTGTTTTGTTCTTAGTGGTATGCCTCGAGAACCCCAGCTCTCCATGAGATGGCGTGTTAGCCTTTTATGTATCTGTTGTCCCTATCTGACCAATGTCCCCAAGCCCCTCTCTGTTGATGACTACCCATGTTTTCCTAGAGCCCTTTAAACTTACCCTTTGTGAAGACCACGTGCTTCTGGGAAAGCAGCACTTGACTCAGGCCTAAGTCAATGGACATAATCTCATCCCTTCAATATGCTAGTAGTTCAGGAGTCAGCAACATGACTCAATTTAGGTTAATGATATATATATATATATATATATATATATATATATATATATGTTTTGTTTTGTTTTGAGACTAGGTCTCACTATTTTTGACCATGGAATCACAGGCTCACGTTGCCCAGGGTACCACAGACTCAAGCAATCCCCAGCCTCAGCTTCCCAGGTAGCTGGAATTACAGGCACGTGCCACCACGCCCAGCTATTTTTTGGGACTAGGTCTCGCTGTGTTGCCCTGAGTGGAACTCAAACCATGATCCCTAGCCTCCACTGCTTCATAGGCTGAAGCTTACAGGCACGTGCCACCATGCCTGGCTTTAGGCTAATGATATTAGAGAAGATATTTTCTGAGGATTTCCATGTACAAATAATTCCCAACTTCCTCATTCTTCCTGGAAATCTTCTGGAAATTTACCCCTCTACAAACACCCCTTATCAGGTCTCCTTTCCCAGGTGGCAGCCATTTTGTTACCATAAATGAGAACTTGGCTTAGAGTGAGCATGAGCCACTAAGTTAGACCTTAACTTTCATTTTTGACAAACATACTATGCATTTATCTTATTTCATAACTGAAAGTTTCCAACATGATGTTCCTTCACTCATTAATACTTGCAAACATTTCCTACAAACAAGAATGCCTCCCGAATAACCAAAATAGAACTATCACCAATGGAATATTTATTAGTACTTGAGAAGAAGGTGTAATCTGTTGCTTGTGGGTGTAGCATCCTGTAGATATCTATTAGGTCCATATTACCTAGGTCTTCTTTTAAGGCTTTTGTGTCCTTGTGTAGTTTTTGTTTTTTTGATCTGTCCTTTGTTGAGAGTGGGGTGTTGAAGTCTCCTACTACATATATGTTTTCATCTATATTTGTTTTCAGCTCTCTTAGTAGCTGTCTTATAAATCTTGGTGCTCCCTCGTTTGGTGAGTATATGTTGATAATTGTTACATCTTTTTGGTTTGTTGTCCCTTGAACCATTAGGTAGTGGCCATCTTTGTCCTTTGTTACTTTTTTTATTTTGAAATATGCTTTGTCTGCTATTAGGATGGCTACTCCTGCCTTTTTTGGGGGGCCGTTTGCTTGTAGAATTGTTTTCCATCCTTTTATCTTCAATCTGTGCTTGTCTTTTGGGGTCAGATGTGTTTCTTGGAGGCAGCAGAATGTTGGGTTCTGTCTTTTAATCCATTCTGCAACTCTGTGTCTTTTGATTGATGAGTTTAGCCCA